>JAJPUD010005884.1:101936-144920 GCA_023553655.1 Myrmecobius fasciatus
TGTGTGTGTGTGTGTGTGTGTGTGTGTGTGTGTGTGTGTGTGTGTGTCTTCTCAGGTTTCTGTAAATCCACCAAACAATCTCATGGCTTAATATTATTCTCTTCCATTCATATACTCTAATTTGTTTAGTAGTTCCTAAACTGATGGATACTCCTTTAGGTAACAATTATTGATCCAACAAAAAGACTGATAAATACATATTTTTGTAAATATGCATCCTTTCTCTATACCTACACTTCAGAAAAATCATCTTGGTAGTTTAACAAAAAATGGATTAGAGTGGGAAAAAATGTAAGGAAGTTAGACCATTGCAATGGCAGAGGATAAAGTAATGGCTGTAAAGGAAGCCAAAATGGCAACAGTTGGCAAGAGAATGGATATGGAGGGTGAGTGAGAACTAAGAGTTGAGGATGATGCCAAGGCTATGAGTCTGGGTAACTGAAAGGATCAATAATCATAATTCAGATCAGGGTTTAGGAAAAAGTGTTTTATTTTCAGTATGTTGAGATTGAGATGACCATAGGTCATCCAGTATGAAACGTCTAAGAGGCAACATTAACATGAGACTGCTACAGCTCAAGAGAGAAGTCAGGACTGAACATATAGATGAAACAATAATCTTTGATGAGATCACCAAGTGACATAGTATTGGATGAAAAAGAAAAGAGAGCAAAGAGCAGAAATTTGGGGATATCCACGGCTACAGCAAAGAGGGGGGTGAGTAGATAAGGAGGGGAAAGTGTCAGGAAAATCCAGAGAGAAGTAAGAATTCAGGATCTGACCCACAGTATTAAATGCTGAAGAGAGGTCAAGAAGAATCAAGATTGAAAAAAAGGTCATCAGACTGGTTAATAAAGGGATCACTGATTGCACTGGAGGAGAGGCCAGTTTAAATTGAAGGAAGGGGTCAGAAGCCAGACTGGAATGTTTAGAACATAGTGAAAGGAGAGGAAGTAAAAGGTCGATTTGTGAATGGATTTCTCAAGAAGTTTACCCAAAAAGGGGAGCTGAGATAAAGAACAACAAATAAGGGCACTAGTCGTATAAATAGAAGGTTATTTTTAAGAATGAGGAAGACAAAAAAAAGAAAATAGAAAAAAAAATGAATGAGGAAGACATGACTGTGATTTTAAACAGCAAGAAAGGATCAATTTAGGAAATTTTTGTGTATGATTCTAAATTGATTTCCAAGATGACTGGACCATTTTGCAATACAACCAACAGGGTATTATTGTACATGTCTTTTCATATCTCTTCCAATGTTTGTAATTTTTCATTAATCTGATGATTGTGAAATAGAACTTCAGAAAAGGTTTCATTTTAGTTTTTCATATTATTAATTATTTGAAATATTTTTCATACAGCTGTAGATAATGGGTATTTTTTTAAATGTTTGTTCCTATTCTTTTTACATTTGGTAGATGGCTTTAATTTTTGTATATTTGAATCAGTTTCTTATACATTTTGAATATCAGATCTTTATCTGATTTGACTACAAATTATCTTCATTGCCTTTGTGCAAAAGTTTTTCAATTTTGTGTAATCAAAATTATCTCCTATGATCTACTTGAGATTTTTTTAGTCAAGAACACTTCTTCATTCATAGTTCTGAAAGGTTTTTCCTTTCTTCCTTCTGATGACAAAATGCTTATAATGTCATCCTTTGTATCAAAGTCATTGATCCATCTATAATTTACTGTGATATATTGTATGAATTCCTGGTTTAAAACTTGTTTCTGATGGATTGCTTTTCAGTTTCCTCCAAAGATTTTTGTCTAACTCTTTACATCAGTGTTTAGGTTCTGGGGGTTTACTCAACTCTGTGCTATTATTTCTTTGCCTCTGTGTGTTGAATATCTAATTAATCTGTTCAATTGAGTAACTTTTCTATTTCTTAATCAGCACCAAATACCTGAAGCCTATATTTTTGTCAAAAGCTTTTTCTACCTCTATTAGATAATGCTGTGATTTTGATGTTTTTGTTGCTGTTGTCGTTAAAATGGCCTGTTACATTTATAGTTTTCCTAATTGTGCACCAGTTCTATATTCCTGGTATAAATCCAAACTGGTTAGAGGGTATGATGGACAGCTAAATGGCGCTATAATGCACAAAGCCCTGAACCTGTAGTGAAGAAGACTCCTTCTTCTTCATGAATTCAAATTGGGTCTCAAACACTTATTAGCTGTGTGACCCTGGACAGGTCATTTAACCTTGTTTGCCTCAGTTTTCTAATTTGTAAAATGAACTAGAGAAGTACATGGAAAACTACTCCAAGTATTTTTACCAAAAAACATCAAATGGGATCATGAAAAATTGGAAACAACTAAATACACTTGTACCAATTTTACAGTTCTAGTTTAAATCTAACCTAGCCAAAAGATATATTCTTTCTAATATTTTACTGTAGATAAAAGCTAAAAATCTTGTTTAACTCTTTGCTATTGATATTCATAAGGCAAATTGATCTACAATATTATGAAGAGATTCTCAGTCTCCTAGTGAGGTATTTATATTATATTTGTATCACAGGAGGATTTTGTTATCTCTTCTTTTCCTTTTTTTTTTGAAGTGTTTGTAACATTGGTATTCATTGTTCTTTAAAAGTTTAGAACTCTCTATTGGGCCTATATCCCAAAGAGATCTTAAAGGAAGGAAAGGGACCCACATGTGCAAAAATGTTTGCAGCAGCCCTTTTTGTAGGGGCTAAAAACTGGAACCTGAATGGATGCTCATCAATTGGAGAATGGAAGAATAAATTATGATATATGAATGTTATGGAATATTATTGTTCTGTAAGAAACGACCAGCAGGATGATTTCAGAGAGGCCTGGAGAGACTTGCATGAACTGATGCTGAGTGAAATCAGCAGACGCAGTAGATCATTGTACACAGAAACAACAAGAATATATGATGATCAATTCTGAAGGACATGGTTCTCTTCAACAATGAGATGTTTCAAACCAGTTCTAGTTGTTCAGTGATGAAGAAAGACATATACACCCAGGAAGAGGCCTGTAAGATCTGAGTCTGGACCACAACAAAGCATTTTCACACTCTCTATTGATGTTTGCTTGCATTATGTTTTCCTTCTCAGGTTTTTTTTTTCCTGTACAGCAAGTTAACTGTATAAATATGTATACACATATTTGATCTGTCAAATATTTTAACATAATTAACATGTATTAGACTCCCTGCCATCTAGGGGAGGGAGTGGGGGAAAGGAGGGGAAAATGTCTAACAGAAAGCTTTGCAAGGGTCAATGTTGAAAAATTACCCATGCATATGTTTTGCAAATAAAAAGTTTTAATAAAAAAAAGTTTATAACTACACTTGGTCCTGTAGTATTATTTTTTCATTTATTATTCATTCAACTTTTAAATGAGTTTAGGTTATTTAAATTCTATATCTCTATTAAGCTAATTATTATATGCTATTTTGTTATCCTTTAATTGGCCAAAATGATTTCTAACATTTTCTTTAAGTTTTTATATGTGAATTCTCCTTTTTCATTTATGATAGTGGCAATTTTTCCCTCTCTCTTTTTTAAATAGCTTATCAATTTTATCAGGCTTTTTACAAGCTCTTCATTTTGTCAAAGCAATGTGTTTTTGCTTTCAATTTTGTTCATTTCTTTTTTGTCTTTCAGAATTTATATTTTGGCACTTAATTTTTTAATGTTTTACTTTTCTACTTTTTTTAGTTGTGTGTGTGATTCATTGATTTTTCTCTTTCTGTTGATGAAATAGAGATTTTAATTTTCCCAGGAAAACTCCAAAAGTTTGAGTATAATGCCTCATTATTATCATTGGGGGGATATTCTATGACTAAATTATTTAGTCTTTATTAAATTTAAACTTTTTTCTTCAAAGTCCTTTATTAGTTATCATTTCATTGTAGTCAGTAAAGGATGTGTTTAATATTTCTACTTTTCTGCATTTGTTTATGAGTAGATTTTTGTGAAAGTGATTTCCATAGTTGAAAATATATACTCATTTTGATTGTCATTCAGTAACTTCCAGAGACCAATATATTTAATTTTCTAAAATTCTACTCAGATCTTTAACATCTTCCTTTTTTATCTTTTTGTTAACTTTGATATTGACAGTAGTGCATTCAGGTCCCCCACTGTTATAGTTTTACTATCTTTTGCTCCCTTTAAATTAACTTTTTCCTGCTCTGTAAGAAACAACCAGCAGGATGATTTCAGAGAGGCCTGGAGAGATTTGCATGAACTGATGCTGAGTGAAATGAGCAGAACTAGGAGATTATTATACACGGCAACAACAATATTACATGATGATCAATTCTGATGGACATGGCTCTCTGCAACAAAGAATTGCCTCAAGCCAGTTCCAATTGTTCACTGAAGAAAACCATATACACCCAGAGAGAAGGATATGAAATATGGACCACAACATAACATTTTCATGCTCTCTATTGAGGTTTGCTTGCATTGTGTTTCCTTTCTCTGATTTTCTTTTTTTTTTTTTTCTTGTAGATAGGATTTTTCTTGCACACCTTGTCAAGTATTTCAACATTATTAACATGCAGTGGACTTCCTGCCATCTAGGGGAGGGGAGGGGACTGGGGGTAAAATTTGTAATGGAAAGATTTGTAAAGATCAATGCTGGGGAACTACCCATACATATGTTATACAAATAAAAAGCTTTAATAAAAAAAAGAAGAAAAAAATAAATTAATTAACTTTTCCTTTAAGTATTAAGATGCTATGTCATTTTGTTCATTAAGAAGTGATCTTTGAAGAATTGACATCTTTAAGCATGATGTAGTTTCCCTGTATAACTCTTTTAAGCATGCCGATTTTTACCCTGGTCTTTTCTGGATTGTGATTGCTATCTCCTGCTTTTTAAAATTCACTTGAACCACAATAACTTCTATTCTAGCTTCTTATTTGCCTATATTCCTCTGCCCCTCCTCTCTTTCCTTCATCCAGACTTTTGTCACTTATAATTTGTCCTTCTTTTCCTTTTAATTTCAACTTAATCTTATACCTTAAAAAAGTTGAAATTTGATTTGCTTGTTACTTATTCCCTCTGATACTACTTCCTTCCTCTTCCTTCTTCCTGTTCCTGTGTTTCCCTATTGAGCTTAATGTATTTCTACACCAAACTCATTTGATGTGTACATAAAAGCACATGTATACTCAATGTTACTCTTTAAAATTTTATCTGAGTGAAGTTCATGAAGTGTCCCCTCTCTGCATCTCTTTCTTTATGTAAATATAATTTTCTTATGAACCTTAAGGATTGGTAAATCGGGGCAGCTAGATGGCACAGTGGATAGAGTGAAGTCAGGAGAACCTGAGTCCAAATCTGGCTTCAGACTGTTACACTTCCCAGCTGTGTGACCCTGGGCAAGTCATTTATCTCCAATTAACTCAGCCAAAAAAAAAAAAGAATTGGTAAATCACCACACCTTTTTTTCTTTCTTTTGTATTGCGTTTCTTTTCCCATCGTTTTTCTTTCTTCTCTGACAACCAGCAAAATAGAATAGATACCTGTCTTACATAACTCATAATAATAATAAGTAATCTTCATGATTACTTGATTCTTCTCAACAAATTAAAATTATAAGCACTTCATTATTATTTTATCCCTGGATTTAACTTTCTATGTTTCTTTTTTGATTAGTATTTACATTTTAAAGTTTCTAGTAAGCCTGGTATTTTTTTTTCTAATAATGTCAATTAAAGGATCATTTTTCCATTATAGGATAATACTCCTTTTTGCAAAATAATAATTCTTTTTTGGAAGTTTTCTTTTGTCTTTTGAAATATTATTTTCCAAGATATCCTCTTCTTCACAGTTTCCAAACTCTAAAGTCTTATGTGATACTAACTGTGATTCCTTAAAACTTTAACTATTTTTTTCTGGTTGCTTGCTGTATTCTTTTCTTTAAATGTGAAGCTCTACATTTTGGCTTTGATGATAGAAATTTTTATTTGGAGGATTCTTTTAGTAAATGACTAGTTAGTTTTTTCTATTTTTATTGTGCTCTCTATTCTCATTGATCCCAAACAGATTTAATTTGTGATTTTTAGCATATGATATCCAGGATTTTTTTGGGGGGGTGAGTTTAGCTTTTAATTAGTCCAATGATTCTTAGATTACATCTCCTTGACCCCCTTTCCTCATATCAGTTATTTTTGATAGCAGATACCTTATATTTTCTTCTATTTTTTAATTTTCCTATTTTGCACTGACATTTCTTATAATCTCAAAAGGTCATTGATTTCCATTTGCTGCATTCTAATTTCCAGGGCATCTGTTTCTTGAATATATCACCTTTTGGTCTAAATTATTAATTCTCCTTATAATTCATTCTTCAATAGCTCTTATTTCATTTATAAATTTACTTTTTATCTCTTGATTTATTTACTTCTGGTGTGCTTATGACCAAGCTAATTTTTTTTCCTCTAGGATTCTTTATATAGTCATTTATTTTTTATTTTCTTTTTTTTTTAAATACTAAGTCTCCTTATCTTATCCAAACTGGAAATACAGTGACCACACATGGACCCAATTCCATTACTAATTAGCACAAAAACTTTAATATATTCCCTTTCCAACCAAGGCTGATTTGTCCCTTCTTAGACAACCTATATTGTTGCCAGACAGTATGGACATCAAATTAGCTTTAGCTGCACTATAGATCAGAATTCCCAAACTCAGACAACTCAGTAATTCCAATCAGACACACAAGAAGTAGGAATTATAGGGGTGTGCCTAAATATCTGATTTCTGCTTACAGTTGTTGTGAAATTACTCTCATTTTTCCTGTGTTTTCCTCTTGGGTGACTATTGAATCATATTTATTCATATTATTCATTCTTTTTACAAAATTGAATCAATGGAAAAAAGTTGGACCTTAAAAATATAAGAAGCAAAACTGTAATCTGCAAAGTTAAAGAAGTATTAAAGCATCTGGGTGACATAGGTGGGTATAGTGCCAGGCCTAGAGTCAGGAAGACTCTTCTTCCTGAGTTCAAATCTGGCCTCAGACACTTATTAGCTGTGTCAACATAAGTAAGTTGCTTAACACTGTCTTAAATTCCTCATCTATAAAATGAGCCAGAGAAGGAAATGACAAAGACTACATTGTCACTGCCAAGAAAACTCCACCTAGCTACCCTAAGTTTTATTTAGACCTTAATGAAATTAAATATATTTTTCCCCATATGATTGCATAGACCTTCTGACATCTATCCAGTGATCCTTTGAGAGAACACAAAGTTAAGAATCTTACTCTATTGGCTTTTTTTAAGGAGAAATGATATGAAAGATAAAAGGATATATACAGGAGAGATATGAGCTAAGATTTAAGAGAAGCTCAAAATCCAGTAGTAGGAGGTAAGAAAGAGCTAAATTATACTCCACATACTAAATCCTCTGTTTCCTAGAAATGAAACAGTATATTTTGTGGGCAGAATATTATTGAGAAAAAAGAAAGTAAGAAATAGAGAGGAAGAAGAGATTCAACTTAAATGAACCAAGAAGTTGTAGTCTTATAGTCTCTCAACAAGAGTGAGGACTTTAGGAATAAAAGCAATGCATAGAATGAGATTGAGAAATGAAGAATATAGAGTTCATGTCCAAGAGTCTCACCTTTTTTGGGGAAAGAGAAAATAATTGGGCTAAAGAACACTTCCATGGTGAAAAAAGTGTACATTGTTGGGAAAATCCAAAAAATATAGAATGAGTTTTATTTGGGAAAAATTTGAACAATAAGACACCACTTTCTCTGAGAATATTGTGTACTTCCTGGAACTTTATCCTTGCTAGGAGAACGGAAGTATCTGGATCCAAAGTGTCAGGAGAAAGATAAAGAAACAGAGTTAAAATTATCTGGATAATGCTATGATCAAGAGTGGGAAAGGGCTTCATGCCCTCATACATAGAGTGTCTCCCTGAACACAATGCTTTTTTTTATTGTACTTTCTTTCATATTTACTATTTCTAAGAGTGAAGCACAGAAGAAAAAAGTAGGAGTAATATGAATTAGATTGTCAATAAACATTTATCAATGTCTACTATATGCTCAATACTGTGCTAAACAATAGGGATACAAAAAGAGGCAAAAGACAGTTCTTGCCTTCAAGGAATTTATAATCTATTGGGAAAGACAACAAGCCTATAAATATGTACAAACAAGTTATATAGAGAACAAATCCAAAATAATTTAAAAAAAGAAAAGACACTGGAATTAAAAGGAGTTGGGAAAGAAGAGTATTTTTGGGGGGACTTAAAGGAATCCAAGGAAGTCAGAAGTTGGAAATCAGCAGGGAGAGTATTCTAAGAATGAAGAACAATCAGAAAAAATGCCCAGAAAGAGAATGATGTTCAAATTAAGCATTCTCAAAATTTAGTTTTCTTAAGCTATTCAGAAAAAAAATAAGAAGGAACAAGAAGATTATTCATGAATTGAAAAATAGAATTAAGTATACATTAGAAGGAAAGAAAAATAATAAACAAAATTTACTGGGAAAGGACCCTGGAAAAGACCATTACTAAAAATAAAGGATTGGAATGAAGGTGGGGAAGAATATTTTAACCACAGGGAAGAAAGGTCAAAAAAGAAGAAAAAAAGACAAATAAAAAAGTGAAAGAATAAATTAATTAATAAACACATAAAGGGAAAGAAAGAGAACTTAGCATGTTTAATAAATCTAAAGTAATTGGAATAAATCATTTAAATAGGTATATGGGAAGAACCTATGGAAATAGACTAGCATCAAAGCTATGCAAGCAAAATGAATTGACAAAACAAAATCCTGACTTTAAAAATTCAGGACTAAAAGTCAATCCACAAGAAATAAATGGAATAAACACAAACCTGACAATCATAATGTAAATCCAAAATAATGAAAGGGAATAGCAAAATGGATAAGGAAATAAGGTCTTACAAGAAATATATCTAAAACATAAAAACATACAGAAAGAAAACGAGAGGCTGAAATAAAATTTGCTATGCATCAGATTATTACCAAAAAAGTAAGAGATATAACTATGTAATCTAACAAGTCTAAAATTAAAATTCACAATGTCAGGAAAGATGAAAGAGAAACTACATTATGCTTAAAGAAACCACGGTCAATGAATCAATAGAGATACTAAATTTATATGTAGCAAGTAGCATAGCACTTAAATTCATGAAGGAAAAGTGAACAAAATTGCAAAAAGGCAGTGCTAATAATACAATAATTATAGAACACTTTATTATTCCATTTTTGATTTGGAAATATATAACAGAAAGACAAATAAAAATGAAGAATTGTACAAACTGTTGGATAATTTAAAACAGAAAGATTTATGATATATTATTAATTGAATAAATAGAGAATATATATATATTTCTTAGAACCACATAGCACCTTTACAAAAGTAAAGCATCTGCTTGGGCACACAGAAATTTCAAACAAATATAAAGATAAAAATACTAAACATATTCTTTACAGATCATAGTGCAATAAAAAGAGTCAATATTATAGAGAATATAAGCAAATTATACAAAACTAAATGGAGACAATAATGACATCCTGAATAATAAGTAGGTCAAAGCATAAATAATAGAAAAAAATTGCCAACTATGTGAAAGAGAATAAAAATAGTGAGTAAAGGTAGTCCAGAGAGGGAAAAAAATTGCCAATGCAATGGCAGGCTGGTACATGTAAGATCCTAATTGGCTTAGTTAACTAATGTAACCTTTCTACATGGAACATCCTGGAAAGCTTACTTCTAAGAAAATCAGGATATCTTATAAGGCAAGAACCTTGAAGAGGCTCCAGTCCCAGAGCTATATCCATTGCACCACTAATTGCCTCTAGGCAGGTTATAATCTGCATAAGAAGGAATTTCAAAACTGATGAACTCAGAGACAGACTTAGATATTTGAGAAATGATTACCTACAAAAATATAAAATATTCAAATTAAGAGACCATGAAATAGAAGTCTTAAATACTCCAATCTCATGAAATTAAATTGAACAAGCCACAAATAAATTGCACTAGCTTTATACATTACTTATATGATGATGAAAAAAGTAACTTAATTTCCCAAACTATAATCCCATTCATGGGATTCCATTTTTTAGTTCACCAATAACGAAGGTTGGACTAGATGGCTTTCAGGTCCCTATAACTCTAATTCTAAGAATCTATGACAGTAGCAATACAGAACTTATTCAGTGCCCAAATCATTAATTTTTATCAAATTAGTTTTAAATCAACACTGCAACAATAATTAATGCTAGAGGTAGTATACATATTTAAAACATTTAAGAACATATTTTAAAATAAAGTTAACCAAAAACACTATGATTATATGAACAAATGCAGAAAGAGTTTTTGACTGGGTCAAATGCTTACTTATAATAATAGAAGCTGTAAAAGCATAGGCATAGAGAGGTCACTTTTTAATAGGATTAAAAGTATTTGCCTAGAACCAAAAGCTAGTTTCATTTGTAATAGAGAAATAGTAAATTTTGAGGGGCTTGAGGGGAAGATAGAAACATTAATAAGTTGTTGATAGAGTTTCAAATAAATCTAATCATTCTGTAAAGCAATTAGGTAATTTACTTAAAAAGTAATGTAAGTGATCCAAATATCCCACTCAGAAACCTCATGGAGATGAAGGATAGAAAGAAAGCTCTCACATTTACCAACATGTTCATAACAGAAATATTTGTGGTCCTAAAGAACTGAAAACAAAGCCTGTTCCCATTGATATGGGAAGTGGACAAACAAATGATGATTTATAGATTGTAACAAGATATCATAGTTCCACGAGATACAAGATGAAGAAAGAGAAAAATGGGAAAGAATAAGAACTGAAACTAACAAATTAAATTAAACTAGGAAATTATATACATGACTACAATAATATATGTGAAAAGCAAAAAATGAAACTGAAAACTGTGTTAGTATAATGGTCCACACTAGACTATTGCATATGCTGCCATGCAGTTTATTTATTAGTTTGATGAGCTGGATTATTTTTTCTCCATTTCTATATAATTCTTTGTTATGAGGTATAGTACAATTTGTAGAAAAATAGGGAGGAATATATTTGGAAACAAATGTGACATAAAAATAAAGATTGTCAATTCTTAAAAATTAAATGGTATTTTTATTTTATGGCGAAAGAATCATCAGAATTTAGCATAAAGTAGATTTGAAATTTGTCCTGGATGTTAAAATTCAATCACACAATGGAAAAAAAAATTCTTCCAAAAGCTCAGAGAGAAGAGAGAGTGGATTTTATCCAGAAGGGACAGTGTTTGTATCAAGATGGAATATGTTTACAAGAGCAGCAGTTAGGGAGTATGTTGTTAGCAGCTGCAAGATGGCTAATGGTTTTCAGACCTGGACTGTTTTTTCTTACCTTCTAATACTTTTGTTCAATTCTCTAGGATGTTATTTCTTACCAGGAATACTATTTAGGTAAGAAAAGATCATATAAAGTATTGTTCACTAGAATTTAGGCAGCTATTAAATGTCGGAACTAGAAGAACCTTTGGAGATTATTCATTCAAATCATTACATTTTTCAATTGAGGAAACTAAGACCCAGAAATGGGAAGAGACACAAGATGCCAAAAATGCATGATAACTTATTACCCATTGTTTCTACATAATTTCATCCATGAAAAAAAGAAAATTATTTTTGCTGTGGTTCCTATCTGCTGTTAGTGTGACTGACCTGATTGCCAGTAACCATGACAACAGTCCCTGAACCCTATCCCCCTACTATAAATCATGATCACTTGTGCTCTTTGATAACCATGATACTTCTAGTCTGGCTGACTCTAACTCCTGTTCCATGATAAGGTAAAAAGAATATAAATCCTGTGTTCAAATGCTGGCCCTGCCATCTACTAGATGTGTGACCTAAATCTGGAGAAAAAAAATAACTTAATTTCCCAAACTATAAACTCTCTCATTTGTCAAATAGTGCAATTAGACTATATCTAAATTATCTCTAAAATATTTTCTTCTTCTGATATTTTATGATTCTGTAATCCTTTAATACCCAGCTTCTTAAACAGTAGTTCATGATCCCATATGGAATCTCCTAACTGAATATAGGGGATCACGAAATTATGATTATAAATAATCAGTGAATGTTTTATTTGTATACTTGTTTTATATACCTATAAACCCAAGGTCATATAAAATTTCTCAGGTGAAAAAGGATCATAAGTGGGAAAGTTTAAGAAGCTCTGTTTAATATAAACCTTCCTGAAGTCAGAAAAACATGGCAAACCACTCCACTATCTTTGCCAAGAAAATACAAAATGGGGTCACAAAGTGTTGGACATGACTGAAAAATGACTGAACAATAAACAGTGTTTAATCCAGTCTGGTTGGAACTCACCCAGAGTACAAAATATTGCTCTGAAATTTTCATTAATATGAATTACTATATAACTTCTCTTTTGTCACTTTTAGGGTAAGTGGGAGGATAGACTGTCAATTATGGAGTTAAGAAGACCTTAATTCAAAACTAGCTTCAGCTGCGTGACTCTGGGCAAATGACTTAAACTCTGTTTGCCTCAGTTTCCTCGATCATAAAATGGGGATTGTAATAGTACCTACCTCCTAGGCCATTGTCAGAATCAAATGAGATAATATGTGTAATATGTGTGGCCCAGTGCCTGACATACAGTGAGCACTATATAAAAGCTGGCTATTAGTTCTTATTGCCCGGGGAACAGCTATATCTTCTTCAATTCCAATTTTCATTTTCAATAATGGCAAGTTAATAAACAATCATGGGACATTACCTCTTTCTCTGAGTCAGGAACCTCACGAAGTGTTATGGATAAAGTACTAGATCTGGAATCATGAAAACCAGAGTTCAAAACCAAACTTAGGCACTTTGGGTCTCAGTTACTCTGAGCAAATCAATTAACTGCTGACTGCTTCAGTTTCCCTTATTATAAAATGGAAATAATAATAATAGCATCAATTTCAAAAAGTTGTTGTGAGAATCAAATGAGAAAATATTTGCAAAGTGCTTCCCATGCTGCCTGGCATCTAGTATGTGTTTAATAAATATTATCTCCCTTTCTCAGGGTATCTGGTTATGAATTGCCCTACTATGTCCTCATCTTGTTTTACATTGCCCTGAAATCTGACATCACTCCAGCCATCAAATCTCTCAACTCGTGATGTCCCCACTACTTTGCCACAGCCCTTCCTTCCTCTCATGGAATATACTTCAACCAATTTTTTCCTCCCAAAGTCATAACTTAAGACATTTCATCCAAGTGTGAGAATAAAATATAAGCACATTAATATCCAATCACTCACTGATAGTGATAATGAATTGGTCCCATATCCACAAAGAACAAGAAAAGCAAGAGAAATAGAAAGCCAGTCTCAATTGCTTTCAGCTCCTATCTCTTAGCATGTCCAGGAGTAAGGTAAATAGCAGTTCACTTAGGGACAGGTATGGCCACTCAGTTGAATTTGTGAAGGCAATAACAGGCTGTCTTGGGGTTGCTCCTGAAACCCCTGTTGGAGAGAAATACAGAAAATGAGGCTAAAAATAACATTTTTACCTTCCATAGCTCCAAATCTCACTTCCAAATTCCTGCAACAAATATCTATATTATCTATAGTCATCTTGACCCAGATGGACCCAGATTGACCCAGAGGAAAAAGTGAAGCAGGTGACCTTGCCCAGCCCTCCCTCACTTAGATCAAATTTACTTTCATTTCATGGCATCATGGTCCTCTTAGAGAAGGAAGGACAAACAGCAACAACATTATACACAATCTCTCTCTAAATCAAATTGAATCTATAACTAATCTATGTGATATATAATTTATATCTAAATCTAATGTATAATTAACCTGTATCATCTATATTTATCTCCATTTTTATTTGGAGTAATCTCCAAATTATATCTATACCAATTACTAGAATTGTAGCTATCTTTCTCTTCAGTACCAGAACAAAGTCTGTTTAGTGCTGCCTCACTATTAAAATGTCAAAAAAAATTAAGACATTACAAGGAAGCTAGCATTTAGGATTTAGTCTCAATCACCATGTTCTTCCTCCCTCTATTACAACATCCTTTAAAAAATAATAATAATAACCTGCCCTTGTGTCTGTTTTCACTTATATGAAATACAGTCCAACACTGAGTTATCTTCAGACCAAATATTTGACTACATCTATGCAATCTAATTGGCAATTACACACCTTGATACATATACTGAGATATATTGATGTTGCCAAGTTCTAAATTGTATGTGTATGGGGAGAGGAAAAGAGAGAGGAAGGAGAGAAAAGGAGACTCAGTGGTAGAATTTGGAGCAATATTATTTAAAACTATTAGAAAGAACCTACATGGTCTGATTCCAATACAGAGAGATGATAACAAGAAGTTTAAATGAGCCTTTTTTTTTCAAATGTTTCTAGTTTCAAAACTGAAGGTCTTCTGGCTCTCATTATGGTTCTGAAGCACTTTCAGGCTTTAATAACTTGTGTTAGGGTGGGGTGCATAGGAGGGGGAACAGGGAAGGGACTCAAAGAGCCAAGACATGACAGGAATGGAGTTTTAAGCAAAAAAAGAATTGCTCTGGGAGCATCTCCTCAAGGAATCCACTTAAAAGGTGAAATTCCCCAAATTATACCACTGAAATCATAATTCTCATATTCATGGGAGAATGTGGGGTTCTGTTAACAGGTCCTCATTATCATATATACAAATATAATCATTAAGAAACATTTAGTCTCTTGCTATATGTAGCAGATGTTGGTCGGTATATGATAATTAAATGTAAATTAATTCAAGATATTATAATTTTCCTCCTCTGGTGTGGAAATTAGACATTACAAACCTGGAATCAGTGATTGCAGTCATTTTCAAAGTTCTCTGACTCTTTGGATTTTGTTTGATGTAGACTGATAAACGGTATGAAAACAACCTTTTCTTCACAATGGTATTGGCTCATACCATTGTACAACCATTAAAGAGAAGTCATCCCCTTAATCTTCAAGCAAGTCCTCAAGAAATAATATATATTTTTGTTTATTATCACCTAATTACCAATTCCATATTCAATGGTTAATTGTTTTCTTGTTTTGGGCTGGGAGATGGGGTGAGATGGGCAGGGCTAAAATGATTTTTTTTAGTACAGGGAAGTTCCTGTTGGATATTCTCCCCACTGGCACAGACTGGCAACTTGGTTGCTCAGGGTGAGCATAAGTAGCAATTGTGCAATCTGCTCTAAATAGAACTTTGTGGGTCTTCCATTCTTAGATTTATTCTTTTAGGAGACAAACCAGGCCATCTTTTGTCTCAATTCTTACCTATCTTTCATTACTAAATGGGTGTTGTCTCAAATAAAATGAGAATTGGGGAAGAACTTACCTTAAAAAGGTCAAGATCCCCCACTATATCCTGGGCCATGACCAGTCACCTTGACTTATGTCCTGCCATTGATGTCTGATGACTTTGGAGGAAAAAATGAAACTGATTTTGCACAGTCCTACCTCACTTAAATCCAGCTTGCTTACAAGTCAACCTTCTGATGTCATTGATCCTCTTCAAAAACTAAGGACAAGCAGCAACAATAACAATAATCTCAGTATGTCATCACATGGTTAATGAGTGTCACTGATTCAAATACTTCTTGACTCCAAGTGAAGCACTTTAAGAAATGTGGGATATGCTTTTTTTGCAGGAAGGGGAGGACCACATATAAAATATTACATATTATATCAGTCCTTTTGATATGTTAATCAATTTTGAAGAACTTTAAAATATTTTATTATAAAAGATGACTTAATGGGAGGGAATAAGGAAGGGTATTTTGAGAACAAAAGATGTCAGTAAATTTTTTTCAAAAAACAAAAAAATAAAGCAATGAAGAACTCTTTACAAAAGAATAACCTAAGTACCCTTCTGACATTTTCCAACTGGAAAAGATAATATAATTACTTAAAAACATGTTGCTATTGTAGGTTTGATATATTTTGTTTCATTTTGTTTTCATGTATTTCCTCTATGCTTTAGAGTATTGAAATATCAGGTGATTTCATAACCATAAGGGCTAAAGAGGAAGCATTGTTTTCTTTAATTTGGATAACCAACTTAAAGAGTTGTTGTAGAGCAGGGGTTCATAACTTGGGGAGCATTAAATTTTTATATATTTCAATAACTATTTCAAAGTGTGACCTTAACTCATATCTAATAGGTAGATTTATTTTAAAAAATGTTTAAATTCAAAGTAACTGAACACTTAGAAGGGTAGTTATAAAATGTTCCCACTAACTAAAGTGCAAAACATTCAGACAATGGGCTGGAGTTTGAGCCCCCAGCCCTGCCCTAGGAAAGCCCTTCTCTACTAAATGGCTCCCATCATTACACCCTCATGTTGCAAACAAAGGGACACTCAATAATATAAACACACTCAATAATATAAACAAGCACAGGTGTTTTTATTTAAAATAATTTTAAATCACCTAAATATATTCTTTAACAGAATATGTGTTAAGAAAACACAAACAGAAGCAAGACAGGGTAGGACTCTCCCTTTATTTGTCGGATGGCTGGCTTGTTTCTCTTGCTATTGAGATTATTATTTATCCTTAGTTTTCAAAAAGTACCATTAACAATGGGGTGATGCAACAGTATTTTCAGTTTTTTGTAGTTGTTTGCTTGCATTTTGCTTTCTTTCTCTTTTTTTTCCTTTTTGATTTGATTTTTCTTATGCAGCTTCATAATTTTTGCAATACCTATAGAAAAATGTCACATTTTAACATATATTGGATTAACATATATCGAATTAAATATACTTAACATATATCTGATACATATATCAGAGAGGGGAGGGGATGGAGGGAAGAGAAGGAGAAAAAAGAATTGGAAAATAAAGTTTTACAACAGTGAATGTTGAAAACTATGTGTATGGTTTGAAAATAAAAAACTTTCAAAAAAAATTGGGTGATGTCTTAACTTGCCCATAAATTGGATTTAAATGAGGCAGAGTTGCACATAGTCATCAGTCTAACTCTTTCTTCCTGAATCATCAAAAGTCAGTGGCAGGACAAAAGTCAAGATGACTGACAATGGTCCAAGATGCAGTGGGTGACACTGGCATTTGTAATATCTGACCAACCTACTTCAGCTGCCTTCATGACCAGTAGAATAAATTCTTCTTATCTACACATTCCACCAGGAGTAGTCTTCACATGCTTGGAATAGACATTCCCCTAACTCTGTTAACCCCAGCCTGGTTCAATCTGTCTGCCCAAATGGTTTTTCACTAGGGTCTGTCCACTACACATATTACAGCTTTTTGGAGGCAGAGTTAAGAGTTGGGTGAAAGATGGACACCAAAGGTGAATGAACAGCCCTGAAAAGGATTCAGTAAGTCCTTATGCCAGAAGTCTCTTGATCACCCCATCCACCTCTGCATTGTACTAGCCAGCCAAACCAGCCTACTTGACAAACCTAAAACACAACATCCCACCTCCTACCTCTGCCTTTGCACAGACTCTCCATCATACTTGGAATATTCTACTTCTTCCTGTTTAGTCCTTAGCTTTCTTTATAGCTCAGTTCAAGAGCCATTTCTTATGGCATGCATTTCCCAAGTACTTCTCTCCTATTACTATCTATCTATCTCTATCTATCTATGTCTATATCTATATATGTTTTATATATACATATATTTATATTTATATATAAACACACACACACAGAGTTTACTTCTCTATCTACACATAGTTTCCTAAACCTTCTTTCAACATAATATGATAAAGAAGGTGAGGAAAGGGGAAGAAAAGAAAAGCTAATGAATTCCATTTTGGACACATTGAGTTTCAGATATCTACTGGACATTCAGTACAAAATGCCTGAAAGGCATTTGGAGATGAAAAATTGTATGTTAGCAGAGAGACTAGGGAAGGATAGATTTATTTGGGAATTTGCCAACAAAGAGATAATGAACCAATGGCGGCTGATGAGATGATCAAATGAATTAGTATAGAGGGAGAGGATACTGAACAAAACTCTGAAGGAAACTATGTTTAGAAAGTATGATTTGGATGAAGATCTGGCAAAGGAGACTGAGATGGAGAAATCAAAGAGGTAGGAGGAGAACCAGGAGAGAGTAAGAGACTGATTCATAGCTGCAGAGATATTTTAGGGCAGTTCTTCTCAAAGTGTAATTCAAGGACTCTTGGGGAACTCATTGCTCCTTTCTAGGATTCCAGGAGTTGAAAATTGCTTTCATAGCAATACTGAGATATTATTTTCCTATTAAAATACTCTCCCTTACATACCAAGATAAGATCTAAATGGGTTCATGATCTGGATATAAAGAGTGATACTATAAGTAAATTAGAGGAATGTAATATAGTTTACCTCTCAGACCTATGGAGATGGAATAAATTTATGTCCAAAGAAGAACTGGAACTCTTAATTGAAAACCAGATAGATAACTTTGACTACATTAAGTTAAAAAGTTTTTGTATAAACAAAATCAATGCAGACAAGATTAGGAGGGAAGCAATAAATTGGGAAATCATCTTTACATTTAAGGGTTCTGATAAAGGTCTCATCTCTAAAATATACAGAGAATTGTCTCATATTTATAAAAATTCAAGTCATTCTCCAATCAATAAATGGTCAAAGGATATGAACAGACAATGTTCAGAGGATGAAATTAAAACTATTTCTAGTCATATGAAAAGGTGCTCCAAATCACTGTTGATCAGAGAAATGCAAATCAAGACAGCCCTGAGTTACCACTTCACACCTGTCAGATTGGCTAAAATGACAGGAAAAGTTAATGATGAATGTTGGAGGGGATGTGGGAGGGCTGGGACACTGATGCATTGTTGGTGGAGCTGTGAACGGATACAGCCATTCTGGAGAACAATTTGGAGCTATGCTCAAAAAGTTATCAAACTGTGCATACCCTTTGACCCAGCAGCATTTCTATTGGGCTTATATCCCAAAGAAATCATAAAGAAAGGAAAAGGCCCCACATGTGCAAGAATGTTTGTGGCAGCCCTTTTTGTAGTGGCTAGAAACTGGAAATTGAATAGATGCCCTTCAATTGGAGAATGGCTGAATAAATTATGGTATATGAATATTATGGAATATTATTGTTCTGTAAGAAATGACCAGCAAGATGATTTCAGAGAGGCCTGGAGAGACTTACATGAACTGATGCTGAGTGAAATGAGCAGAACCAGGAGATCATTATACACGGCAACAACAGTACTATATGACGATCAATTCTGATGGACATGGCTCTCTTCAACAATGAAATGTTTCAAACCACCTCTAATTGTTCACTGAAGAAAGCCATATACACCCAGAGAGAGGGATGTGAAATGTGGACCACAACATAACATTCTCATACTCCTTGATTGATGTTTGCTTACATTGTGTTTCCTTTATCTGATATATCGTTTGTGTAGATAAGATTTTTCTTGCACAGCAATGATAAGTTTGGAAATATGTATACATATATTCGATTTGCCAATATTTTAACATAATTAACATGTAGTGGATATCCTGCCATCTAGGGGAGGGGTGGGGAGTTGGGGGGAAAAATTTGTAACAGAAAGCTATGTAAGGGTTATTGTTGAAGAATTACCCACACATGTTATGCAAATTAAATTAAAAAAAATAAAATACTCTCCCTTGTCTGATTACATATTTGAAGCTAGATTTTCTTCAAATAAATATCTTAAGGTAGTTTTAAATTTTAATTTTTGGGATATCTATACTTGAACCATATAACATATTATAATAGACTGAATGTAGAAGCATTATGAGAATATAGCTATCTAGTAAGCCAAACATTAAAGAGATTTGAAAAAAAAAAGTAAAACAAATCCAATCTTGATGCTATTTTTTTGTTTTGGAAAATATGCTTCATTTTCCTAAAAATATACTACTTATGTTAACATGAAAAGGGCTTATTATTTTACATTAATTTTATATATATATACATACATATATATATATATATATGTTTTGGTTTAACTAATTTTAACTTCTAATATGGTAATTATTGATAGCCATCCAAAGGTATACTGAATACTGGTATATGCCAAGGTGAACCTGTTCCAATCATCTCCAAGAAGGCTTATTAAATTTATAGTGTGAGAGTAACAACAAGATTATGTGATGATCAACTCTGAAGAGCTTGGCTCTTCCCAGCAATGTGGTGATTCAAGACGATTCCAATAGACTTGGGATGGAAAATGCATCCACATCCAAAAAGAGAAATGTAGAGATTGAATGTGAATCTGAGCATTGTATTTCCATCTTTGCTTGCTTGCTTTTTCTTTCTCATGGTTTTTTTCCCTTTTGGTCTGATTTTTCTTGTATAACATGACAAATATGGAAATATGTTTAAAAGAACTGCACATATTTAACCTATAGCAAATTATTTGCTCTCTTGAGGAGGGAGAAAGGAAGAGGAGGGAGAAAAAAACTAGAACACAAAGTTTTATAAAAATGAATGTTGAAAACAATCTTTACATGTATTTTCAAAAATAAAATACTATTAGAACACACAAAAAATGATTTGTAGTGAGAGCATTTACACCTCAAAAATCAGGAAAGATTATAAGCTAGAATTTTATTTATTTTTTTGCTGATTGTCTAGATATAAAGTAATGGAGAAAACGTTAATAACAGATTAAATTTTTAAATACATCATATGTATGAATATATTTATATATTTTTCCTCAGGGATCCCCTGGTTAAACATTTAATAGCATATCTCTGGATATAACCTATATAAATAAAAGCTCTTTGGGATTCCCAATAATTTTCAGAAGTGTAAAGGAGTCCAGAGACCAAAAACCATTTCTAATGTAGCGAGTTCTCTTAAATATAGGAGTACCTATTCTCCCTCAAAATTCATTACCCCCACCATCCTACCTTGATCTAGAGTCCTCTCAGCTTAATATAGATCAGGATTTCCAACATGACTAGTATATGTACACCAAGGAGTACAGCAGTCTTATTAAGAGATTAAGGAAATATTTTATTGCATTTTAATTGATTAATTAATTTCTACTCAACGAAGTTAACACAATTTTTGATATACCCTTAGAGAAACATACCTTCTCCCTTTTAAACACATTTCCAAGACTTCAATTCTATTTATAACTTATTTCTGTGACTCAGGGTTCTCTATCCTGTTCTCAATCAAAGCCAATGCCAGAAACAAATTGCAGGCTAAATATGATATTCAGATTTTACTTTCAAAACCATAATAAGAAAAAAACTGGTTGACAAGAAACAGATTCAAGGGTCTTACTAATTTATTTGTGTTTTGATAACTATTTAACAAACATGATACTAAAAATGTTATATACCAAATAAGTTTCCTGTGTGAAAAATTAATCTATTTTATTTCTTATTGAATGTATTTAATTTCTTATGGAAGGGGTATAAGGACTGAAAAGAGCTTAAGAATCCTTTGTTTAGGGTTTAACATGTATCTCACATTCAATATTATCTAAATTACTAACAAAATTGGCTCATTAGTTTGCCCCCACCAAGAACTCTGGAAAATCTCCAAATGCAGCTCATGCTTTATTTCCATTAAGATTTTATCTCTTTCCCTTTTGGGGGTGACTCATAGGGAAAACACACCTATTTAGAGATTTTTAATATATCTTATTGATGTCGTCTGACTGTATCACAACCCTTCTCCACTTACCCTTCACTCTGGATCCTCACTTGTGAAGAAAAACAATTAAGCAAACCATCAAATGCAGAAGTGTTATCTGAAATTGTACGTAATATTTTCTACTAGACCACCTTTTCTGTGTGAGAGAATATGCTCATAAAATTTAGAATTCATTGTTGTCATTCAGTCCTTTTCAGTACTCTCCAACTCTTTGAAACCTCATTTGGAGTTTTCTTAGCAAAGATACTGGAGTGGTTTGCCATTTCCTTCTCCAGGTGAGAATCATCTTACAGATGAGGAAACTGAGGCAAACAAGGGTAAGTGATTTGTCCAAGGTCACAAACCTGATATCTGCAGCTACATTTGAACTTAGGAAATTGAATCTTCCTACTCTAATCACTACCACTTTTACTTCAAGAGCTCGAAATTTTAAAAATCAATAATAAAACTCCAAATTGCTATCCTACTTGAGCAAAAAGTCAACCTATTATGTGTCTCATCTTTATAAAGTAAATATTCTGACCTTTTGAACTTACCTGACCTCCCCTATTTGAAGCACCCCAATACCTTTCTTCGCTCCACACCAGCCTCCTTGCTGCCCACTTCTTAATTTTTCCTGTCCATAATTCTACCACACTTTTTCATAGGCTGCTCCCTATTCCTGTCATGCTCCCCCTATCAAGAATGTCATGAAGTCCCTTTTGCATCAATTTAAAATGATATCTCTTCTTCTATATAAATATATTTCCTAGATAAATATTCAGGGAAATGGTTTACCAATTATCTATCACAGTGCTGTATGCATAATAAACACTTAACCAAAGAAAACTGGATTGAATGGAAGCCATCCACCTCCAACCATTATTCTGCAAATTGAGTCATTTTGGTGAGGGAAGTAATTTTCTGACTATTTCTGCTAGCTCCTCTACTAGAAATAAGGTATACTCACATTAAAATATGTGTCCCATGTAGACAATGTACCAATAATGCAGAGACCATTTTTATAATAGATGTCATAGCATTCTGCCTTTCACTGGGTAGAGTACTGAGGATTAAAAAAAAATAACATATTGGAAAGGAGAAAAAAAATGAGAAAATCAAATGATCATCTCAACTCAATGTCCTCTCTCTCCATCTGCCTTTGCAGTAATAATAATAGCTATCACTTTTGTAACACTTTAAGATTACAAATATTACCTCACTTGGTAACAATAATCTCATGCAAATGTGATCTCATTTGATCTTCACAATAATCTTGGTGCTCTTATTATCTCAATTTTTACAGTATCTAAACACTTTGCAGCAACAGTAATAGCTATCACTTTTGTAACACTTTAAGATTACAAATATTACCTCACTTGATAACAATAATCTCATTATACAATGTAATCTCATTTGATCTTCACAATAATCCTGGTGGTCTTATTATCTCAATTTTTACAGATGAGGAAGACAGGTTAAATGGCTTGCCTGAGGTCACATAGATAGTAAGTGTATGAAGTTGAATTTGAACTCTGATCTTCTTGATCATTAAGTCCAGACCTCTATCCATTGACCCAACATAGGTATGTTTTGTTTTAATTTGTGTTTATCATCTTTATATTTATCCTAAAAATTCTGATATACCATACTAGAATGCAAGTTTCCTATCACTTGAGATTGTTTGATTTATTATATGAGTATCCCCAGTTCCTGGTCATAATAAAAGTTTAATAAACTCAAAAAGATGAATTGAGGACACAGATTAGGAAGTTGATACAGGAACACTCTTCAGAACTAAATTTGAATAATAGAGTCCGTCATTTCCAAAACACAGGATCACTGATATAGAGCTGGAGGTAATCTTAGAATTTTAACCAAAGGTCCTCATTTTAGAGTTGAGGAATGATAGCTGAGGCAAGTTGAAAACAAGACTTTAACTTTAAAAACTGAACCATAAATTTGTAGAATCATAGATTCCTATTCAGTCTAGTTTTCCCACTGATTATCTCCAAAATACAGAAGGACCACATCCTGAACCATCCATCAGTCAAACAATTGGGTTTTTTTTATTCACATGTCAACTTAGCCAGAATAGCATTTAAGAATTTCCCAAGATGAAGGAAACCAACATGTGTGACCAGTGCCAAACAAGAGAACCTATTCTTGATTTCCATAAACAGAATTTTATGATCTCTCAAACTGAGAGTATTGTATTTGTTTGTTTCAGAGGAAAGATGGGATTCTCCTGCATCCTTGAAGGTGGAAATTATGGTCTCTTTCTCGAAGCCATCCAGAAACTACATTTATGTATGTGTGCATATGTATATATATATATATATATAGTGTATTCTACCACATGCATGTATATGTATGTATATATATATATATATACATTGCACATGTGTTTATATTACATGCATAAATACACATTTCTGAATTATATTTGTCTATATATATACATATATATAAATTCATATATCATATATATCCAGAAGCTATATGTGTCAGACAACAAACCATGTGTACATATACATGCATGTACATATGTGCATATACATAGAAACATAGTGCATCATATTGTGTTGCATATACATGTATATATGCATATTTATGCATGTGCCCATATATATGCATATTGCATATATAATAATGTGTGGAGTGCACACAATGATATATGTGTATTATGTATATACATATACATACACATGTGTGAGCATACACATGTTGTGTGTGAGCACATATATAGATGTAAAGCAAACTCATGGACATCCTATCTTTATGCACATGTATATATATATTCATGGTAGGCAACATTTTCTTTGAGTGTGGGAAGCAGAAGCTGATCTATTTATTTTTCATTTGCAAAATAATTTTCTGAATCAAATCTCTTCTCCACTAAACAAGTGTTTCTATTGCATTTTCAAATTTCCACACTATAGCTCAATAGGAGAACTTGCTGAATTATTGGTATCTTTGCAGTTGATTCCATTTTTCATCAGACCAAAAAAATGAGGGGCTTTTCTTCACCACATGCTTTATTTTTATATATGAGGGCAAAATGGGATCTATGACAACTGCAAATAAACTGAACAAAAAGATTAAAGTATGCTCAAAAACAGCAACAATGTTAGAAACAATATTTTAGCTCTGTGGAGTGGGGGCAATCTATTGAACTTAATTCCTTTCTGGCTAGCATTGGGTAACAAAGAAGATTTGTTTCAGAATCATTTCATGTAATTCATAAATTTTAAAACAGTCATAGTGTGTCTGGCTTTAGTAGTTTTGAATAATTGCCTGAGCACTGATAGATACATATGGTTAGTAATGTGGGACAGGTTGTATCTAACAGTCTATATTAAATCTCTATTCTTGTTTTATAAAAATATGCAGAAAAATGTAGATTTTTTTCTAGCTAGAAGCTTCTATTACATTCAGGGTAATGATAATTAATTCCCATATATATATATCCAACCCTGTCCTGGTGGAGTTAGGGAAATTCCCTAAAAGACACTTCTGAGTTGCATACTGTGTAAGAGGGGAAACAAATGACTCCCCATTGACTGAGACAGTGCTGAAAATAACCTCACATTCTTGTGTAAGGGATCCATTTACTGCTGTTGGTTCTAGACATTCTTGGAAGAGGCATGTGGACAAAGGACTTCCTGGGAGGTAGTAGAAAGAGAAAAATATTGGAATAGTGGACTGAAGCCCTCTGATCGAGGACCATGTATGGAAGCTAGACCTATAATTTTTGCAATCTGTAAGAACTCCAAAAAAGCCCTTTCTCTTCATAAATCTCCCAAAAGTGAAATAATTAGATCTGAACATTAATAGGTGACTTGAATTTGAAGAAAATTGTTTCAGTTGAGTGATGATGTCAGCATTGTTTGTCCATTTTCAAAGAGGGCCAGTGATATTAGGAAGTGATGTCTTGACTATTATGTAAATTGAATTTAAATAAAGCAAAGTTGTATAAAGTTGTTAGTCTCTCTCTCTCATCCTCATCATCCTCATCATCATCAAAGTCCAGTAGTAAGTCAGGACAACTATGATGAAGTGGATGACTTTTTGATATTGGACTAAACTACATACTGCCTTCATAGTTTTTGTAATAATTGTTCTCATCTGTCTTTTCTGCTGGGAGAAGTCTTCACATGCTTGGAGTAGGCACACTCCTTGCTCCCTGATGGATTTGAGGATACTCAGCTACCCTCAGCCTAGTTTAGCCTGTCTGCCAAGACAGCTACAGCTCTTTGGAGCCACGGATGAGACCTGAGTGTCAGGTAAACATCAGGGGTGGATGCCCAGACCTAAAAAGGGCTCAGTAAGCCCTCACAGGAGAGGTACTGGTCCTCTTTGAGCTACCCCAAATAATGTCAGCAATCCTATTGCAGAGACTTTAGAATAGAATTAGAAAGAAAGAAATACAGGCACCAATTTTAGTTTTTCTAGTTTACCTAAGGAAAGGAAAGATATAGAATAGTAGAATCCAGCTAGGATTGGTTGTTTTTGTTTTTGTTTTTCAGATTGGGAAGACTTGGATAAGTTTGTACCCAGCAAGGATGCAGTGGTAGATAAGGAGAGATTAAAAATTAGAGTTACAGTAGAGACAACATTGAAAGGATGGAGTGGGAATGTCTTGCTGAAAAAGACATATCCAAGTATATGGATAGTAATTGTGGCTTTTTTAAGCAGAAGAAACATCTCAACATCATAAAATGGAATAAAGAAGGTGGTGGCAGGAGATAATGACAAAGGGACATGAAAAGAGACACAGAGAAGAGGGATCTTTTTGCAAATGATTTCAATGTTTTCAGGAAAAATATGAAGCAAGCTTCTCAGCTAGAAGGATAGAGGAAGATGTTACATGGTAGAATTGAGAAGAGAAGAAAAGATTTGAAACAGTGAGTGTGATTGGGTATCAATTAGAGAGCAGGAATACAATTACCTGCTAGTGAGGTGAAATTAGCTAGCATAATGAGCTCAGTCTATAATTTCCTCCAGTTCCATTCAGCAGCACATGAGAAGGGGTGGAGGAGGGGTTGGTGTTTGGCAAGTCAGAGTTGGCAATAAAACAAAAGAGCAGGGGATTCAAGAGTAGAGGATAAAGTTTAACCAGTTCACCAAGGGATTAAACTAGAAATAGAATTGTTTAGCCAGAACAGGTATGAGGGCATAGAATAATATTGAGATATGAAGGAATTAAAAGTCATAATGAGGACAAAGGATAGTTTAGAAGGAGTATAAAATGTAAAGATAAAATACCATGATCAAATAAAGGATACTCTTTAGAGCTTTTGAAGTAAATCTCTTGTGGGTGATGGCAAGATAAAGGATTTGGACATCCTTTTGAGTAGCTAAAGCAAATGGAGAAGTAGGTCATGACAGCTGAGTAGAATTTAGATCCAGGAAGCCTGAGAATAAGTAAATAATTGCCAGAATCTAGTTTGGGTGATAAAACTAGATTAAATGAAATTCAAAGGAGAGATCACCAACTGATGACATTATAGGGACAGTGTGAAAGTAGCAATGATGATTGAGGAGTACCACAACTTCATCATTATGACCACTGTGTGAGGGGAAATACAAGTGCTGAACAGAGTGACCAGAGATGTCATGTCATGAGGAGGGAGACAGGTGTTAGTGAGTACCAAAAGCTGGAAGGAAAGAGAAAGGAAAAGGTTTAAACCAGAAGGAGGGAGAAAGGAAAAGGTTTAAACTGAAAGAAGTTTGTTAATTAAGGCAGGGTAGGCAGATCTGGAGTAGGTCTTTGAGGGAATGAGAGAAAAGATATCTGAGCTTGTAGAGAGGGGTTTTGTTCAATAAGAGTTGAGTGGGGCTAGGAATGAGGAGAATAGAAGTGTGCTAGCCATAGTGAATTCAAGAAATCTAATAGAATTGAGGTTGCTTGATGAAGATGGGAGGAATTAGAATGTTTATTGTCACTGACTTGTATTGACATAGCCCTCAAATGTCATATTGCTGTTAATTGAAGCAAACATGGTAGTATTGTAGTTCTAATCTCAGTGACCAGTTGGGAAATCAAAGAGAAATAAGGAAATATATTGTCCAGAAGCCCCACAAGGTCAGGTAAGGGAGACATACCAAGTTTACCAAAGAAAACTTGGACCTTCACCTGGGGAGGGAATCTCTAACAAAAGAGTTACATTCATATTAATTAGCTGTGTGAGTGGAGAAAATCATTTCACATTTCTGGGAGTCAATTTCCTCTTACATTAGACCAAATAATCACCAAAGTGCCTTTTCCCCTAAGATTCCATGATTGTATGTATAGGGTTAAAGGAGGGGGAACCCAAATGGCTCTTTACCTCAATCTAAACACACACACACACACATAAATGTCCCTTAGGGAACCTGTTCCTATTGTATGACAGACTCTCTGCCATTCTCTAAGAGAGATTATACAAATGCACACAAACAGAAATGTACCAAGAAGTAAGGTAGAATTTATGGTTACTGTGTTAACTAAATCCAGGAAATTCACAAGGACCAAGGGAGAAATAATTTTCTAAATGTCTAATACAATACTGAATTTTCTAAATTTCACAGCTAATTTGAAGGAACCTATTTAGAACATTTTTCTTGTCAGAGAAAATTTTAAAATACATTCATTCAGTGTGACATGATAATTGAAACTGGCTGCCTGATGAATTTTTTTATCTGTTTCCAAGCTATTGCATGATGGGTATATATTTGATGGGCTGGAACATTGCTTTGTTAAACTGAGAAAATAATATCAATCACAAAAAGCCACTGCCAGTTCAGTTTTCTGGGTCTGCAGAAAGGTGCATACTGCTGGTTTCTTTGTATAGTCTCACTAATTCCTTCTCTAAAAAGGTAGATGTATCTGCCCAGCAAATATATCTCTGTGTCTATGTGTGTGCATCTTCAGACATATACATCTTTATGTGGTCCATTTTTCATATGCACATACATAGTACCCTCTAGTGGTTACCAAGGGAACAAAAGAAGTCATTGCTAGGAAAATATTGTAGAAATTACTGGGGTCCAATAAAAGCCCATTTACTCTACTTGCCACTGGGGAGGATTTCTAGGAGTGTCAGTCTGTAGATTTATGACTATCCCTGAAGGACCAACTATCTAATAAAGACCCTAGATTGGATATTACATTGCCATGTTATGACAGATGTAATATTGAAACTTCATTTATAAAGAGCATCCAAAGACAATGTGGCAAAGACACTGCCATGAATCCTGCGGTTTTATGGTACTGATTCTCTTTGTCGTGCATGTGAGATGGGAGATTGGGTGTACTACAGCCTAATAGAAATCTAGAGAACCACTCAGAGAGAAGTGAATGGCATGTCTCATTTGCTTTTGAGCTCCAATATATGACAGCTTTGGGGATAAAGGGTGGGGGTAGCCAGAGAGTCAGATTCCTGTGATAGAACCTTTAAATTTCTCTCTGAGGTATAATAGTACAGAATACCATCTGCCGTAGTCTGGCTCCCCAGGTTTATTGTACATCTTGGGGGTCTAGTTAAGGCATGTGAAATCTGGGGTACCCACATATAGGAGAAATGCTTGGGGTCTGCTGTTAACCAGGGTGATGTTCTATTAAGTAATTTAGTTGGTGATTATAGATAGTGCTTGATATTTCTGCTCCCTTCCCCCAATATAATGAATCCAAGTCATTCTGTGGATAACAAAATGATTATATCCATTTAGGAAATAATCAGGATACAGATTTAATAGGACGAAAAAAAGTGAGAGTAAACAGATGCAGAGATAAAGGGTAAATGCTGTCAATGGTATGGCATATGAATGGTATTACTCTGAGACCATGAATTCCATGGAATGAGCCTTGGTATGGCAAGACTTAAAAATAAATGAACATGGTAAAAGTCCATATTAATATTCAATTCAGTAAGCAATTATTGAGTAGCTCAGTGGGTAAGAGTAGAGAACGTGAAGTAATGATGATCTGAATTCAAATCCTGCTCCCAGAACTAGCTATGTGACCCTAGGTAAGTACTTAATCCTTATAAAGATTTATAAATCTTTAAGTTTATACTTAAACTTTATCAGTTTCCTGTTTTACAAAAATAGAGATAATAATCATAATACCTACCTCCCAGGGTTGTTGTGACTATCAAATGAGATCTCTCTCTCACACATATATATATATCTCTCAAATTATATATATATATATATATATGTACATATATAGTATGCATTTATACATGCATGTATGCATATACATACATATTATATATGTATATCATATTACATATATTTTACAAATGAGTAGCAAGGTGGCACAGGGGATAGAATGCTAGGTCTAGAGTCAGAAAAAACTGAGTTCAAATCAAGTCATAGACACTTAGTTGTGTGAACCTAGGCAAGTCACTTATCCCATCTGCCTCAGTTTCCTCATCTGTAAAATGGATTGGGGAAAGAAAGAAAAGGAAAGAAGAGAAAAGAAAAGAAAAGAAAAGAAAAGAAAAGAAAAGAAAAGAAAAGAAAAGAAAAGAAAAGAAAAGAAAAAACCCAAATGGGGTCCTAAAGATTGATTAAAACAATTGAACAATGACTATATATTTGTATGTGTATGTGTATATACGTATATTTGTATATGTATTATATAGATATATGTGTGTATAGGTATATATGTATAGATATGTATGTGCATATGTGTTTGTGTGTATTATATACATATAGCATTTTACAAAAGCACAAAATGTTATTAAAAATGCTAGTTATTATGCTAGGATTTAGAGATTGTTGTTTTTCATTTGTTCTCAAAGAGCATCATAACATCAGGGAGGTGATACCCTGCCAATGCAACTGAATTGGATTTGAGGGAGGTAGGACTAAGCAAGGTCACCTGCCTCAGTTTCCCCACCAGAGCCATCTGGGTCCAGTGGCCAGATAGAGTCCAAGATGACTGGAAATAGCTCTAGATGCAATGGGAGACATTGGCTTTTGTAAAGTCTTTAACAGATCTTCATTAAACTGAGACAACATCCAATCATTGATTAAGGCTTGGAAAGAATAAGCAAAGAATGACATCTTTTATCTAGTTAAAAAAAAAAAAGATACAAAGAAGGAAAAAGGATATAGGGTCCCACACCTCGGGTAACTTAAATTCTCTTGAGAGAGGAGCTTTATGTGACACGCATACATATAAATACAATGTACAAAATTATGCAAAGTAATTTCATGAATAAAAGAGAAAGCACTAATGATTGGGGGAATCGGGAAAAGTTTCATGTAGGAAGTGCCTCCTTAGCTTGCATTATAGAGAAAGGTAAAGATGGAGGTGAGGAGAGAAGGTGTCCCATCTTGTACAAAGGCATAAAGGCAAAATCTAACATTTCATATACGGTTAACAGGTAGAAAATGAAGCATCTTATATATCCTAATTTATTTTACCTTAAGATGGGAAGGGATGAGGAGGCAGAGCCACAGAAAGGTTAAGCTATCTCCCCAAAGTCACCCAGCTATATATGGAGCAGAACCAGATCTTCTAATGCTAAATCAGCCAATAAAATCAGCTTTCATTCTATGCCTGGGACTATACTAAGACCTTAGAATATAAAGAAAAAAATAAAAATAAGCACATGCTCTTAAGGAGCTCACACGAGGAAGACCACTTGTAAATAACTAGGTACTACACATGCAAAATTTATGTGGAGAAAATGGAAGTAATCTGAGGGAGGATGGCATTAATAGTGGGGAGGACAAGGTAAGGCCTTTTACCTGTGTCTTGAAGGAACCAGGGAAAATTCACAGGTGGAGGTGAGAAAGAGGAGCATTCCAGACCTAGAAGACAAGTCAGACCAAAAGCAGATTGGGGAAATCAGGTCTTATATCTCAGTTGCTACTAATGGCCAGCCTCGCCAAATAGTGAGTGTTTAGATGGGAATAAAGTGTTGGAAAACTGAAAAAGTGAAAAGGGGCAGAGCCCTGAAGAACTTGAGATACCAAGGAGGAGTGATTACATTTGGGCCTAGAGGTATTTCTTGTTACTCTGAGAGCAAAATTCAAATCTAGGCCTAATGGGACAAGAGTTTGAAACTCACTCTTGCACTAGTGCCTAGGTGGCTTATTTATGAAAATGAACAAAGGAAAGCTGCCCTGAGAATAATCTACACTAATCACACATTGTGCTCCATGATTAACCCCCCCCCCCAAAAAAAATGCTTCCCTTTGGCAGGGAGCTCGGTAATTCCTGTGCATGATCACAAGATAACAATGTGCTGTGCAGGAATTTTATTGTTTTTCTCTAGTTGAGTCCTGACTGGGGAAGAAATGAGATTGGGAGATAGATTCACAAGAGCTCTGGGAAGCAGCCAGCCAGGCAGATGCTCTGGGGGTGTGGGGTGTGCACTGGGGGAAATCATCTGTAACCAATAGGATAAGTCATTATATTCAGCTCTAGAAGGATGATTTGGAACATAACATGACAGTCATAAATGGAGGTGTGTCCACATTCAGTACCGTTCCAATTTCCAAACCCAAGAGTCAGTAACTGATATATCAAGAAGATGCTACTGGTAAATGCTGGCCACGTGGTCAGCCAATTCCTAAAAAGCTTCTGTGTTTCTCCATGGTTCAGTGTAAGCCATTTCTCAATGGCTTACTTTCCTTCAGGGCTCATGATGGCTCTCCCAATTCTGAAAAACACTCATAAAATCTTAAAATAAAACACCAAAGACTGAAGAAGCCTCGATGGGGGTAAGATAATCTCTATTTGGAGCTCTTTGGAGGAAAAAAAATGGAAAGAAAAATCAAACTATGTGTGGTGCTCATTTTTGGAAGTATTTGGAAAGAGTCAAAGGGTTGAGTTCAAATTTTGCCTCTCTTCCTTCCTGCCTATGTGACTTTGGACAACTTATTTGACTAAAATATGAGTTGTATCAATAAAATCATAATTAGGGGCAGCTAGTTGGTGCAGTGGATAGAGCACCAGACCTGAAGTCAGGAGGACCTGAGTTCAAATGTGACCTCAGACACTTAAATACTTCCTAGTTGTGTGACCCTGGGAAAGTCACAACCCCAATTGCCTCAGGGAAAAAAATAAAATAAAACAATAAAATCAGTATATTGAGTATACCCCTTAAGGGCCTATCCCTTCCTGCTCTAAATCTATGATCCTGCAAAATCTTATGTTTATGTAGCACTTCAAATTTGCAAAGTATTTTATGTTATTTAATGTGTTCCTCTCTTATAGTCTGTCTCTTACAAGTTGGGAAACTGAGGTGCAAAGAGTATGGGGGGACTTGCCCAGTGTCGCACAGCTGGAAAATGTCAGAGGCAGAATTCAAAGCCAATTTTTCTTAGCTCTAAGTTCAGCATTATATCTATTAGGCCAAATTGTCTCTTGGAAGGGTGGGGACTGACTTTATTATATGGTGCTCTCTGTGTTGTGAAAGGTGTCTTTGGGTTGTAAGAATGAGTAAAGAGATTATTTCAAAAAGGCACGGAAAAGATATTCGAATTGATGCTGAGTGATATAAGTAGAACAATTCATAATATAAAAATAAATCATTTGGAGGATTTTTCTAAATTGATGAAGAATGAAATAAGTATAACCAGGAGAATAATATGTAGAATAATAACACTATAAAAACTTTAAAAGCTACAAGAATTATGATAAAGACAATGACTCTTTGTGGTTCGAGAATACCAGTGATCAAACATGCCATCCATGACAGAGAAGTGATAGACTTAGTGTATAGAATGAGACATCTAATTTTTTGTGTAGAATTTGTTTTGTTTAAATAAAATGTATAAAGTAATTGCAATATTGTAAGATGATCAGCTGTGAATAACTTAGCCATTCTCAGTAAAACAATGACCCAAGACAAATCTGAAGAACTTACTATGAAAAATGCTATCCATATCCAGAAAAAAGAAGCGATGGTGTCTGAAGAATGCAAATTGAAGCACACTTTTTTTTTAACTTTATTTTTCTTGAAGGTTTTTTTGTTAATGTTTGTGAGGAGTTTTTTTGTCTATGTTTTCTTTTACAACATGACTATTATAGAAATGTTTCACATCACTAAACATGTATAACCTATACCAAATTGCCTTCTCAATGAGGGGAGGTGGAGTAGAAGAAATGGAAAGAACCTAGAACTCAAAGTTTTAAGAAAAAGAATTTTATTTTTTTACATGTAAGTGGGGGGCAATAAAATGCTAAATAAATTTTTAAAAGATTTTTTTCATAACTATGTATATTTGTTTCAAAGAATTTATTTTTCTTTTTATTTTACAATACGGTCGAGATAGATGAGGAGAGAAAGTAGATTTTTCTCAATTAAAAAATAGAAAAGGGAGAGCTATACATGTATAATGTTGCATGTAGTTTGAGATGAAGTCACCGTATTATGGTTTTATTTAATTGTTTTACTTATTTATGATAGACTTTAGGACTGATCAGTAAATATTTGAAATTTCAAAACAAAATACATCAATAAAACTCTTTTTAAAAAAAAGTCTATGAGAGCAACTATCTCCCCTTCTTCTATAATTCCATCATCAACTTTATTGGTATATTTATGGCCCATCCCTTTCGAGCATCATAATGCTGTAATGTGCATGGTGAAAACTGAAAAAAACACATCAATCACTTTGAATGGAAGAGATTAAATAATAAAATTTCTAATACTAGTAGTTTTTCCCAGATAAAAACCAACAGTCCTAATTCTCAGTGGTGTCATAGAAGAAGGGACAAAAGATATCAAACAGATTGGCAATAATAAAAAGATCACCAGAACAGGAGCTGGGAAAATTGGGTTCTAGACTTGATTTTGCTATTGTCTATCTATGTGACCTTGGGCAAGTCCCTTTATCTCAATTTCTTCATCTATGAAATAGAAAAGTTGGACAAGTTCAACTCTAAAATCCATCATAATTCTAATAAGTTATGGTTAAGTTGGATTGTGACTGAGACAAATATCCCAAAATAAAATAACTTCCATATCCTAATTTTATTACCTAGCTTAGGGACCATACTTCTATATGTTTACCTGACCTTACATCCATCAGCTAAAGCAGGAAGGATCTGTGGTCTACTACTATTGTTACTGTGAAAAGACCCAATAGAATGTAAGCTCCTCGAGGGAAGGGACTATTTCACTTCTGGTTTTGTGTCCCCAGTGCCTGACAAATAAATAATAAGCCCTTAATAAGCATTTGCTTATAGATGACATGAATGAATGAATGAGACCTTACAATCTACTTTCTTGGAATGTCATGTCAGAGAACAGGTAGCAAGAATTAAGTTTATGTTACAAACTTTGACAATGTTTCAATCTGGGACTTCCTCCAGCCCTGTTTTCTTCTCCCAGATTCTCCCAGATCCACATTCAACAGCTTTATTTTTGGGTCATTCATCAACTTTCACCAGCAATCAATACAGTTGCCATATCTGATTCAGAATAAGAAGCAAAATTTGAAATTTTATGGCAAACAAAGCAAACCAGCCAGGCTAACCAGTCCAAGTCCTCCCATGATGCCATTTCTAAGTTGGTGGCTTAGGAAAAACTCCCTATTAGCCGATCAGCTTCTTACAACATGCATGTTGATCCTGAGATTGTAATAGTATTGGCCTCCGGAATTAAGATAATTAGACATATGAACTTTTGTTACCTTCTTATAGTAAACAAACTCTTAGAAATTCAGGAGACCTGTGTTCTAGTTTCATCAGTGTCTCTGATGCAACATAAATTTAAGCAAGAGTTATGTCTCAAGTTTTCTACTTCTATTAAATGGGGGTACCTGCCTTACCTATGAGACAGGGATATTTCAAGGTTCAGATGAAGTGATATGTGTGAAAATGATTTTAAAACACTGAAGCTTTATCATTGTAATTATTATTTAAAAGGTAATAGTAAAAGTAGAATAGAATAAAAAACACAGTGAAATAGAAATGGCACTGATCTTGGAGCAAGAAAAACTGAGTTTGGGTCTGATATCTTCTCAAATTTGTTTTGCTCACAATATATTCTTTGCCATGAGGAATCCTAAACAGATTGCCCCCAGTCTACTTTAAGTGTAATGTTCTTTCTACTCTATATTATTGCATTCCAAAGCTATGATTAGCCAGGCAAGGCCATGTATATTAATAGTATAAGTTTCATATGATTGGATGATATTCATGTATGTGCCTACAATTGTTAAATCTAAATTCAAAATAATTCTCCTGTAATACTTAGATAGAACTCTGGCATAATGTTTAATAATCACTTCTCTATCTGATATTCCTGATATATTTTTAAAATACCTCAGTATGAAGTTTCAGTCCTTTGCCAGGATTTGTTAAACTTCTTCCACTTGTAACACTTTTTTTCCTAAGAAGTTTTTGCCGAACTCCAGGTGTATAAAATAGGTATACAACAAACTTTTACTGATAATAAATAATAATTTCACTATGCCCACATTCATTTATGAGACTCTATATGGGATCACAAACCACAATTTAAGAAGCGGGATTGTAGACACCAAAAGCTGACTGCTATACCACCTTCCTCTGGCAGCTCCCTAGGTTACACATCACCATTTTGTCCCATTTCCTGGCCTTTCTGACCTTTAGGACATACTCCATTTATGACATTTCATGACATTTCCCCCTTGGATACTATACCTAATATTTACTTTTATGAAATTTTAATGAAAATAATAATTTAAATAAAATAATACTAACATTTATACAGCAAATGCTATATTTTCTAGTCTTTGAAACCCTTCTTGTTACTTATTGAAGCTAAAACAATACTCCCAGTCACTCAGGCTCACAAACTAGGATTCATCCATAGTTCTTTGCTCTCTCTTACCACTCCCCCATATCCAATGTGCAGATTTTATCTTATGAATCTCTCTTCTGTACCCCTTTTTTCCTCTGATATTGCCACTCCTCTGGTGCAGACCTTTATCACTTCACATCTGGACTAATACAATTACATTCTGGTTGGTCTCCTTGCTTCTACAGTTATCTCTTAGGATTTTCCCCATCATGGTTTGGATATATTGAAGTTTGGCATAAAAAATTAAATGGGAATTTGGGGGTAAGAATTTTGTGAAAGCCACAGTTGGCACACAATGGTCAGCAGTCAAAGCAGACAATGTTTAGAAACTCAAAAGGGCATAAATATATGTATATATATGCATATATATGTATATATATTTAGCATTGTGTAATAATATATTTTATCTTTTAACATCATAACAATTCAGAATTAATATTATTATTTAATATGAAGGGAAGGCTGGCAAAAGAGGGAGCTTTGCACTCGTCCCCTATGCCCTGCAATATGGAAGGGACAATTGTAGATTCTCTTCACCATAGTCCATGTTTCATTCATATCAAATTCCCTAAATTTCAGTCTGACTTTCTCTTTCAGTCTCTCTGTCTCTCTCTGTGTCTTTGTCTCTGTCTCTCTGTGTACCTTTCTGTCTCTGTCTCTGTCTGTCTCTGTATCTTTGCATCTGTCTCTGCCTCTTTGTCTCCTGCTCTCCCCCTCTCTCTTTCTGTCTCTCTCTTCTCTCTCTCTCTGTCTCTGTCTCTCTCTGTCTCTCTCTGTGTCTATCTCTATCTCTCTTTCTCTCTATTTCTTGCTCTCTTCCTCTTTCTCTCTGTGTGCCTGCTTATCTGTCTGTCTGCCTTTCACACACACACACACACACACACACACACACACACACACATACACACCTAGTGATTCCTTTCTGCCTTAGAATAAAATATAAAATCCTCTGGCTTTTAAAGTTCTTCATAACTTTATTTCTTCTGACATTTCCAGTCTTCTTTGACCATCTTTATCCTCACATACTCTATGATCCAATGACACTGGGCCCTTTGCTGCTCCTCAGATAAGGGATCCCATTTCCTGATTGAGCATTTTCACTGTCTCCCAGGCTGAAATTCTCTCTTCTCATCACTGTTTCTTGGCTTTTTGGCTACTTTCAGCTGCCGGCTAAAATTCTACCTTCTATATGAGTCACTTTGTGATCCCATTTAATTTTTGTCTCTTTCCTCTGCTGATTTTCTCTAATTTTTCCTGGATGTAACTTATTTGTTCATAATTCTTTGCATATTATCTCCTCCATTAGACTGTGAGTTCTTTGAGATCAAGGACTTTGCATCCCCAATGATTAATTCAGTATTTGGTGTTGATTAACTAACTGACTTGACATATATTATCTCTTTTGATCTTCAAAATGGCCCTGGGAAATGGATGCTTTCATTCATCCCATTTTATAGATGAGAAACTGAGAGTGGAAATATTGAGTGACTTTCTCAAGCTCACACAGACAAGAAGTGTCTGACAGAATTCTAAATTAAGGCTTTATCTAGTTACCTGACTGCCTCTATGATTCATAGACAAGAAGGGACATAGATGATCAATTTGGAAAAGAAGTTCAGTGGTCATGTGACCAGAGGAAATAGCCTGAGTATTGCACTAGTGTATCCAACATGTAAAATTATCTAGAAATACAAGGATATCGAGTATTTATTGGAGGGCTGAATAAGAGATGTGTTCAAGAACAGAGCACAAATTCCAATAGAATTGGACGGAATGTGCCATTTGCATCCAGAGAAACAGAACAATGGAGACTAAACATGGATTAAAGAATAGTATTTCCACTTTTTATTGTTGTTGTTTGTTTGCTTGTTTTTTTTTCCTCATGGTTTTTCCCCTTTTGATTTGATTTTTCTTTTTATTCATTTATTTTTTTATTAAAGCTTTTTATTTTCAAAACATTCATCTTTGCAAGACTTCGTGTTTCAAATTATTTTTCCCTCCCCTTTCCCCACTACCTCCCCTAGATGGCAAGTAATCCAATATATGTTAAACATGTGCAATTCTTCTATATATTTTTTCACATTTATCTTGTTACACAAGAAAAATCAGATCAAAAGGGAAAAGAAATGAGAAAGAAAACAAAATACAAGCAAACAACAAAAAAGAGTGAAAATATTATGTTGTGATCCACATTCAGCTCCTACAATCCTCTTTCTGGATGCAAATGGCTCTTCATCACAAGACCATTGGAACGGGCCTGACTCACCTCACTATTGAAAAGAGCCACATCCATCAAAATTGATCATCTTATAATTTTGCTGTTGCTTTGTACAATGTGCTCCGGGTTCTGCTCATTTCACTTAGCATCAGTTCATGTAAGTTTCTCCAAACCTCTCTGAAATCATTCTGCTGATAGTTTCTTAGAGAACAATAATATTCCATTACATTCATATTCCATAACTTATTCAGCCATTCTCTAGCTGATGGGCATCTACTCTGTTTCCAGCTCCTTGCCACTACAAAAAGGGCTGCTACAAACATTTTTCCACGTGTGAGTCCTTTTCCCTTTTTTATGATCTCTTTAGGCTACAAGCCCAGAAAAGATACTGCTACATCAAAGGATATGCTCAATTTGATAGCCCTTTGGGTATAGTTCCATATTGCTCTCCAGAATGGTTGGATCATTTCACAAATCCATCAACAATGTATTAGTGTCCCAGTTTTCCTACATCCCCTCCCACATTCATCATCTTTTCCTGTCATCTTAGCCAATCTGAGAGGTATATAGTGATACCTAAGAGTTGTCTTAATTTGCATTTCCCTGATCAATAGTGATTTAGATATTTTTTTCTTTTTTTTCCTTTTTTTTCTGAACCAATTGGGGTTAAGTGATGTGTCCAAGGTCACACAGCTAGGAAGTGTTAAGTGTCTGAAGCCAGATTTGAACTCAGGTCCTCCTGACTTCAGAGCTGGTGCTGATTTAGATTTTTTCAATAACTAGAAATGGTTTAAATTTTTTCATCTCAAAATTGTCTGTTAATATCCTTTGACCATTTGTCAATTGAAGAATACCTTGAATTCTTATAAATTTGAGTCAATTCTCTACATATTTTATAAATGAGGCCTTTATCAGAACCCTTGGATGTAAAATGTTCCCCCAGTTTATTGCTTCCCTTCTAATCATCTCTGTATTAGTTTTATTTGCATAAAAACTTTTTAACTTAATATATTCAAAGTTATCCATTTTACATTCTACAATGTACTCTATTCTTCTTTGGTCACAAATTCCTTCCTTCTCCACAAATCTGAGAGGTAGACTATCCTTTGTTCTTCTAACTTGTTTATAGTATCACTTTTTATATCTAAATCATGAGCCCATTTTGACCTTATCTTGGTATAGAGTGTTAGATTTAGGTCACTGCCTACTTTTCATCATACTAATTTCCAATGTTCCCAGAAAATTTTGTCAAACAATAAGTTCTTCTCCCAGAAACTGGGGTCTTTGGGTTTATCAAACACCACATTATCAGTCATTGATTATGTCTTGTGAACCTAACCTATTCCACTGATTGACTACTCTGTTTCTTAGCCATTACCAAATGGTTTTGAGAACTGCTGTTTTACAATATAATTTTAGGTCCAGTACATCTAAGACACCTTTTTTGCATTTTTCATTAATTCCCTTGGAATTATTGACCTTTTGTTCTTCCAGGTGAACTTTGTTATTTTTTCTAGCTCTATAATTTCTTGGAAGTTTGACGGGTATTGCACTGAATAAGTAGATTAATTTAAGTAATTTTATTATGTTATTTATATCTATTTAAAATATATCTATATATATTAATATATATTTATATATAATATTTATTATATTAGTTCAGTCTACCCATAAGCACTTGATATTTTTCCAGTTAATTAGATCTGACTTTATTTGTGTGGAAAATTTGTTTTCTAATTGTGTTCATACAGTACCTAATTTTGCCTTGGCAGGTAGACTCCTAAATATTTTATATTATCTATATTTATTTTAAATGGAATTTCTCTTTGCATCTCTTGTTGCTGGATATTGTTGGTAACATAAAAAATGCTAATGCTTTATGTAGATTTATTTTGTATTCTGCAACTTTGCTTGTGTTGTTTATTGTTTCTAGCAGTTTTTTAGTTGATTATCTAGGATTCTCTAAATATACCATCATATCATTTCCAAAGAGTAATAATTTGGTTTCCTCATTGCCTACTCTAACTTCTATAATTATTTTCCCTTATTGCTAAAGCTAACATTTCTAATACAATTTTGAATAGTAATGATTATAGTGGACAGCCTTATTTCACTCATAATCTTACTGGGAAAGGTTCTAGTTTATCCCCATTATATATGATGCTTGCTGATGGTTTCAAATAGATGCTAATGATCATTTTAAGGAAAACTCCATTTATTCCTATACTCTCTAGTGTTTTTAATAGGATTGTGTGTCGGATTTTGTCAAATATTTTTTCTACATCTGTTGAGATAGTCGTATGATTTTTGTTAGTTTGATTATTGTTAAAGTGAATTATAATAATAATTTTCTAATATTGAACCAGCTCTGCATTCTGAGTATAAATCCTACTTGATCAAGGATTATTATTGTGGTGATAATTAGCTATAATTTTTTGCTGACATTTTCTTTAAGATTTTTGCATCAGGAGGGGGCAGAGCCAAGATGGCAAAGTGAAGACACAACTCTCTGTGTTCTCCTCTGACCTTCACTCAAACCAACATCAGATTAAGCCTCTAAACTGACTGATTTTTAAGTCAAAGAACCCACAAATATTTTGACTACAAAACATTCCTTGCAGAAGGTACCTTGGAAGAGCTCGATAGCAGGTCTGTTTCAGTCTAGCAGGGGGTCGGGCAGTTTGCCAGGCACAGCTCCAGGAGACAGGGTAGGAAGCTGGGCGGAACTCAGTGTGGCAGATTCTAAACACCTGGGGAGTCTATCTGAGGCTCTTGGGACACTCAGCCCTGATTGCAGCCAGGTGCTTTGACAGATTTGCCTTTTGTAAAAGGTAGTTTGTAACCCATTGCAAACACTGGTCCCAGCCCTGAGAATCCAGCACTGGAAGGTAATTAGCCGAATTGCCCCAGGGCAAATTACCACAGCTGCAGCTTCTCTGCTTTAAACAGACCCCAAGCTTTTAAAAAAATGAGTAAGAAACAGAAAAGAGCTCTCATCATAGACAGCTTTTATGGAGAGAAAGAAGGGCAGGCCCCAGATCCTGATATTCCTAAAGGGAAAACAACCCCAGAGGAAGCCACAAAGGTGGGCATGAGCTGGTCCCCCTTTCACAAGGCTTTCCTGGAAGACTGCATAAAGAATCTCAAAAGAGAGTTAGATGAAAAATGGGGAAATGAATTGAGATCAGTGCAAGAAGGATATAATGTCCTCCAAAAGAGATATGATAAAGACACCAATTCACTGAAAAAATGGTGAAATGGAAAAAGTATGCAATGAACAAATTGGCCAGTTACAAGAGGAGCTGAAAAAGGTAACTGAAGGAAATAATACATTAAAAATTACAATTGAACAAATGGAAGTGAATGACTCAATAAGACTTCAAGAATCAGTCAAACAAAACAAAAAAATGGAAAAATAGAAGAAAATATGAAATATCTCCTAGGAAAAAACAACTGACTTGGAAAATAGATCTAGGAGAGACAATCTAACGAATATTGGACTTCCTGAAAGCCATGATGATAAAAAGAATCTAAACACTATCTTCCAGGAAATCTTGAAAGAAAACTGCCCTGATGTTTTAAAATCAGAAGGCAAAATCACCATCTAAGGAATTCACCTATCAGCTCCTGAAAGAGATCCCAAAATTAAATTTGAGGACTATCGCACTAAGGAAAAGATATTGCTAGCAGCTAGAAAGAAAAATTCAAATGCCAAGGAACTGTAATTAGAATCACAAAAGATCTATCAGCCTCCACATTGAAGGATCAAAGGGCCTGGAACCAGATATTCTGAAAGGCAAAGGAACTTGGATTACAGTCAAGAATAACCTATCCAGCTAGAATGAGCATTATCTTCCAGGGAAGAAGATGGACATTTAATGATATAAGTGAATTTCATCTATTTCTAATGAAAAGACCAGATCTGAACAAAAAATTTGACCTCCAAACACAGAACTCAAGAGAAGCATATAAAGATAAAAAGGAAAGAACTCTTGAGAACTATATTTCTACTATGGGGATACTTAAAGATTGGGGGTATAATTTGACATTACTTTAATAACATGAAAAAAGAAACTAGAGGTGGAAAGGCTATCATACTGGGAAAAAGAGGGAAAAGGTGGTAAAATAAAGTTAAAAAAAGGAGGTAAAAATAAGGTAAAATCTCATGAAGAGGCAAAGAAAAATTAATATAATTGAGGGAAATAAGGAAGGGAGATGAGCATTGTGTAAATCTTACTCTCATCAGATTGGGCTCTAAAAGAGTATATCAGACACATTTGGTTTCACA
>JAJPUD010005885.1:0-79825 GCA_023553655.1 Myrmecobius fasciatus
TGACTTTGTACAAAAGGCAAAATTACCTTTTGGACCATTAAAAAATGTTTAACTTTAGTTAATGAAAACCACCTGTATAGATACAAATAGCTATCTGTGCCTATATGGGTATATGTAAATATATATTACATATGTGTATGTATATTTATATATATATATTTATTTATTAAAAATCCAGTTGAAATATAATCGCATTCCACTGGAAAGTTCTTTCATGGTTAGAAGAGATCTCTTTAAACACCCAAACTGTCATAGTTTTGCTGTGATGAGATTACAGTAGCTCCCGCTCTCTAAGCCTGGAAGCCCCCATCCAGCTGATCAGTTACAGCTGTTAATTGTGGAGCAGGGGACCTTCGGACATCTGCTTTTTGCTGAGTTAGTTAATGGTTCACTTCCAGGTCCTAAAAGGATGGCAGCTTTCCTCAAACACAATGTCGGACCCCATCTACGCCTGCCTTCTTCGCCATAGCCTGTCTTGTTCTGGTTTGTCACTCTTCATACAATGCAAATCTGAGTGAACTCACATCTGTCACCGATCGACCCAATTCGTGAGCAATCTTTTCCCATCGACCTGGGGTCCCCCCTGGGAACTTAACCATACTTCTTGTCAGCTGGCTGAGGTCCTCTTCTGTCCATTCAGGTGCCTGTAAAACATTACCAAAAAATGGGAAATTGGAAAAATTGCTTGCCAAAATGTTTCATCAAGAATGTTAATAAATCACTCCTCACAATGCTTTTTGCAAAATGCACTACAGTTTTAATACAGGTCTAACAGCTTATAAGGATTTCTCATTTTAGGGATTAGATATGGAATAAAATGTGGATTCCATTTTAGAAACTGGAGTGCAAAAGAAACAACTGTTTATGGCACAGGACTAACAAGACATCTCAAACAGCACATGTTTCTTATGTAGATAAAGGAAATTAAGCTTCATTTTAAAAGGGAGCCTTATCTATGCTTAGATATGATTTTGGGAGATAGCATAACAAAGAAGGAAGGGCTACTGGTGCAGGAGCTCAGGCATGGGTGGCTTTACTGGGAACCAGTGACTTAATTTCTCATTATTTGTAAAATTGGGATAATGACACATCTACTTTCTCCCTCACAGGACTGTTGTGAGAAAAGCACCTTGTAAACTAAAACCCACCACAAAGATATGAGGAGTTATCATTAGCTTAAAAGTTCTCTATTCAAAGAAAGCAAAGACCGTTTAAAAAGTATAAATTAAACCAGTCTCACTGTGTAATGTTTGAAATCAGAACAGAGGCAGAGGCTATGTCTGAGAAGAGGTATGTTTTCTGTTTACGCGCTACTAAAACACAGTCTGCCTTCTCAAAAATGATTGATCAAGTAAATCCAAAGTAGCCAGTGGGTAATTTCAGGATATTTGGGGATGCCATTGCAATTAGGGACCTGCCACATTAACACGGCAAGACTCAAATCCTTAATTACACAAAGAGTGCACTTAAGTTTTGAGCACACTGTGGCTTTTGAAAACTAAACCAAAGATTTTAACCATCATCAGAAAAACAGAAAATAAACAAGCTCCCAAAGTAAAAAAAATTTGAATTAAAAACACAATAGATTCAAAACACTTTCCCTATTAGTACCGACAATTAAATCAGAAACTCATCAAATCAAGAGACAATCAGCAAATAGCTAATAATCACAGGACAATAAATCGTACCCCTCTCTTGCTACATTAAATTAATCTCCAGAGCTAGCAGCCATCCCCAAATTAAAAACAAACAAAAAAACCTAAACAAAACCCAAATCCAAAGCCAGTAAGAGTTTTAAGTAGAGAGAACATTTAAAACTAACCTTATTTCTCTTTAATTTTTATTTTTCAAGAAGCCTTTGAGACAAATACATCTTCTAATCACCATTTCCGATAATGAACAGGCATCCATCAAGCAGTCTGCATTCCAGATCCAGGCGCACAGAACAACAGTCAGAGGTGAGTGACCCCAGAGACCATCTCCACAGCTCCAGCAAAGCTTCTCCCTGACACTAATCCTCCCTGTCATTCTCCTACTGTGCTCTAACTACACTGACATCCGCCTGCCGCACTGCGAGCTTAACGGGCCCTTCCTGACTTTTTACTGTCTCCCCCAATCAATGGTCCAAGCGTGCTCTTTTCACCATGTCCAAATGGCAGCTTCGCTCATAATCAACGTGCACTGCCCCCGTAAAAGGGCTTTCCGAAAGGCTCTTCCATTTGCATTCATTTGCAAAGCAAACTACTTTTATTCACTTTGTTCTGCTATCAAGAATGTTCCCTGAAGCAGATAAATTGGCATAAATACAACCTGCCACTTAAAAGTCAGTAAATAATAGCCAATAGCAGGGAGGATTTTATCAATCATTCTATTTTGTCTCCACTAAAAGCAGAAAGCCTCCAACATATTCATCTGTAGAGCCCACTACAATGCACCCAGAAATTCACTGAGAGGAAAAGGTGGCCCTTGGGGAGAGCCAGGATTCCAGTCTTGGGTGGCTGCAACATTTCAGAGGCTGTGACCTCTTTGATACTGAGGAACAACCCCAAATGTGATCGTCCTCCACATCAAAAGAGCTGCAAAATTTACTCTCTGATGTTTTAAACTTTGTGTAGGGAGGGGAAAAAAGTGTTGGGGAATATTGGTCTTTTTAAGAGGAACTTAGAAGATGCTACTAAGAAAGTGAAAACAATCACAGCCAACGATGAGTTCTAGTTTTTCAAAGTCTGTTTTGGAATCATTAAAAAAAAACCAGACTCTTTAATAAATTTAGCTTCAGAAACACAAAAGGGTTAAGTTTCAAAATGAATTTAAATGTAAAAGCTTGCAGCATAAAAATCACACAGTGAATACCAGGAGGTTGAAGCTGCATATAGATGTACATTAATACAGTATTCTAACCACATAAATATAGTGTATCAAAGCAATTTCACACAAAATCAAATCATCATATTTCTGCATGAAATATAACAAATGCATGATAAACATTTTAGGAACAACAAAATTGTCTAAAATGTCAAGAATGTAAAACATTGCTTCATATCACAAAACAATTCTTTAATTCCTACTTTCTTTTGGATTAGATTTCCAAATATGTGGCATATATTAACAGTGAGCATTAAAAAGTGAATCTAATTTTAGTTCCTCAGTTGTAGCATCTGGTTATGACAATACAGTACCATATCCTTCTGAAAGGCCAAAAAAAAAAAATTGCCTAAATCTAAATTTTACTGAACATGTGTAAAGATCTTAGCTCTTACCCACAATCGTGACACCAAAACCCAGAAAACCACCCAATGTTATGGTTATCAATCCTCTTGGTTTCATGGTTTTCAGTCATGGTAACTATTACTAAATATTTTAAAATAAAATAAAAACAGAGCCCTAAGAACGGATCCGGAAATCAGAAGGAAAGAATGGCCTTTCAGCACTCCATTGTTATCTGCTCGGGCTCTAAGACACTTTGTTGAATCTGTAATTCCTCAGCAATCCTAAATTTTGTCTTTGGAAGCAACAGAGCCCACTGTGATGCAGCTCCTCCAGCAGCCGGGAGGGTGGCCACAGTGTGAATGTATTCTCCCTGTTCTAATCTGGAGCCAACTGTAGCTGTGAGTCAAACGAATGCATAAGCATACTGCTTTGTCACTTAAACCATGTGTGTCCAATATTACTGAAACACTGGGCCAAAAATTCATCTCTACAGTAAAGTAATGGAGGATACCACATGGTGGGGGACAGCTGTTGTGACTCCACAAGCATTCAGATTGTGCATCAAAAAAGCCAGCTCTGGGATGAAATCTCCATATTGAATACAAAATGTTAAAAACCAGGCAGTTTTCAAATTATTCAATATTTTGCCAAAATAATAGCAAGATCCCCAGAAGTAAGAACAGAGAAAAAATTTAAATTAGATGTCCAAATAACCCCTACTTAGAATGAATTTTTGCTATAAAACTTGCTACGTTCAAAATTTTTCTATCTTTAAACAGAAAAATTTTTAACTCCTATGGGAAACATAGCCCCATAATTTTTAGATAATTGATTTGTTGTTTCACACTTTTTTTGTCTATGGAATGTTAGCCACATGTATGAAATTTCTCTGGCTTCCCCCTGTTCTGTAAAATCTTTTGCATTGAGGAAAGCAAATGCTGAATTTAAAGAAAATTAAAAAGGCAGGAACACAAAATGTTGCATATTGCTGAATTCTCATACTTCAATATCAAAAGATACAACCCCCCCCTTCAAAAGGAAGAGAATACCTTTTTAAAGGCTTAAATGAAAAATACAGCTTTTTATTGCTCTCAAGAAATTATTTGCAGAATTAGGAATTTTATCTTATAGCATTCAACTATTTTATAAAACGGATTCAGCTCAATTAAAAAGATAATCTGTATCCTTGGGTATTTCCAATACATATATTTGTGTAAAATGACAAGCTGAATAAATATCAACAAGTTTTAAAAAATCTAATATACCTAAATTTATGATATACCTAACAATTGGCTATTCTTCAAGCCTACACTCTGAATATGCTTTGTAATTTTAAAATTTATATCTCCTTTTAAAAATGCATTTTCCTACTAATAATCATATACAAATTCATAGTTAACCTGCCTTGATAAATCTCTATGTAGAATAATGGAATGTAAATGGAAACTGCATTTCTTCTAAATCTCAGATATAGAGGGACAAACATTCTTCTTGAAAGTAAAGATTATAACTTTATTTTTAATTACTGTAATAAAATGTCAAGTCAAACTTTGAGATCTACCTGAAATCTCCAGGGACTTGAGTATTTAGTGGGATTGTTGAGGGAAGAGTATTTCCTCAATAGACAATGACAAGGAAGAACCTTCTTTCTTAGAAATACTTGCCTAGAGTTGCTCACTCATTTTTCAGCTCTGTCTGAATTTTGGTGACCCCACCTGGGGTTTTCTTGGAAATGATACTAGAGTGCTTTGCCACTTCCTTCTCCAGCTTATTTTACAGAACATGAAACCGAGGCAAAAAGAGTTAAGTGACTTGCAGAGGGTCACACAGCTAAAAAGTATCTGAGGCCAGATTTGAAGAGGAGTCTTCCTGACTCCATCCAGGTCCAATACTCCATCCATTTCACAAGCATTTATTAAACTCCTACTATATACCAACACTGTGCTAAATCACTTGTGATAAAGACAAGACAGTCCTTGTTCTCAAGGAGCACTTAATCTAACTGGGGAGGCAACCAGCAAACTAATACACACAGACAAACTATATACAGGACAAATACAAAATAATTAACAGAGGAAAGGCTCAGGAATTAAGAAGGATTGCAAAAAGCTTCTTGTAAAAGGTAGGATTTTAGTTGGGGTTTGAAGAAAGCTGGAGAAGCCAGGAGATGGAGAGGAGGAGGGAGAACATTTCAAGCTTGGGGAATGGCTAGAGAAAATGCCCAGAACAGAGAGATGGAACATCTTGTTTGGGTCAGCCAGGTCAGTGACCCTGGCTTAGAGTATGCAGGAGGAATTAGGAGGAAGACTGGAAAGGTAAAGAACTGAGGTTGTGAAGGGCTTTGAATGCCAAGGAGAGGATTTTGAATTGGATGCAGGTGGCTAGTGGGAGCCACTGGAGTTTACTGGGTAGGGGGTGACATGGTTGGATCTGTGCTTTAGGGAAATCACTCTGGCAGGTGAATGGAGAATGGACCGGAGTGGGGAGAGACATGTGGCAGGCAAATCAAACAAGGCTATTGCCCCAGTCCAGGCAAGATAATTTGGGCTTGCACCATATTAGTGACAACATCAGGGATGAGAAGGGAGTGCAGTGGAGAGTTATTTCCAAGTTGATATTGAGAGGCCTTGAAAACAGATTGATGGGGGGGAGGGGAGGAGTGAGAGTGGTTAAGGGAGAAGTCCAGAGTTGTGAGCTTGGGAGGACAGTGTTGTCCTTGACAATAAAAGGGAAATTTGGAAAAGGAGGATTGGGGAGGAGCAGATAATGAGTTCAGTTTTGGATATGTTGAATTTAAGATGTCTCCTGGATCCAGTTTGAGGTGTCTGGAAGGCAGCTGAAGATGCAAGATTGGGGGAGGAAGAGATCACTGTGGGCTGAGGTCCTTTCATGGCTGAAATAGGACTTCACCTAAGCTATGGATATAATTATTCTGCTCACCAGTGTTCAGTATCTTCTAACTTTCTTTTAGAAAAAAGTTACTCATGATATATGGGCATCTTCTCAGTAATCTATAAGGCTCTGATCTCTTTCATTTCTCTAAAGTTGAAACACAGATATTGAGCTAATATATTTTCATTCACTATTTCCTGTACTTACTATTGTACTGGAATCATCAAATATCAAGGTATGTTTTCATTTGGTTCGAATGATCTTGTCAGTGCTTCAGAAAATTACTCTACTTTTTCATTCTTTGCAATAGATGCTGGCACATAATTGCAATTATCTTCCTTATGCTTTTTTGGTATATTGTATCATTGAATGTTCAAAGATGAAATTGTGAAATTATGTTTCTCATTACCTTTGGAGACAAGAGGAAACCAATTATAACAATTCCTTTTTTTGACCTTTGCAAGTTGAAGGAGGTATCCTCCATTTAATTGCAATTCATTTTGTCTTCTGTTTTTGTTTATTATGAGAATGCTGATATTAATGTAATTTAGTTTTTCCAAAAGAATGCCAATTTATTGGTCATTGGACAAAGATTTCATATTTAAAATAATGTTTATATTAAAAAATGTCTATAATTCTTCACATCTTTTACTACCCTCCCATCTTCATTACTGTGGGTAGACATGACTAAAAGATTCATAAGCAAATGGTTGATCTAAGGGGTGAAGTGTTTCTGTACTTAGGCCGGTTCTTGGACAGAAGGGAAAATTTAAACTATCCACAGGACCATATTTAAAGTCTTTCCTACAGAGTAGACCCTTCCAGAATTTGCACTGTAGTAGTAAAATCTAGGTGAATCCAGATTTTTTAGATTTTGGGGAGGGTAAACAGTAAAAGGAAAACAATAAAAGAGAAACAATCAAAAATCCTTAAAAGAAAATATAAAAACACTCAAATCAATGATCAAACTAAAAAAAAGGGCTTTAACACAATTGAAAAATTATGGATTTAGAGTCCAAGACAAAACCAAAAATGCCATAAAAATTGAAAAACCACCAATAGTAGCATCAGGAAGAAAACTAATTTTTCTCCAGACATATAAATAATAAACACACTGAATTAAAATTAAACATGCTGTAAGATGAAATGAAGAAACTGAATGAAAGTAAAAAAACCTTAGGCTAAAATGGCAAAAAAAAAAAGTCAAGATTTTAGAAACATTTGTGGAAAATTTAAATAAATGGATAGATCAGATAGAAACTTTTTTTTTTTTTTTGGTTTCTTTCTTAACCAATAAAATAGCAGAAGGAACAAAGAAACAGGAAGAAGAAACTCAGAAAATTCAACTGGCAAAAGATTTGGAAGTAATGAGAAGTGACAGGATTAACTGGAGGCCAGAGTAAATGAGAAATAATATTTAGCTAGATGTTAAAGTTTTGCCACATGTTTCACAAATGTTAATCTGATCCTCAAGACAGCCCTCTTAAGTAGGTGTTATTACCCACATTTTAGAAATAAGGAAACTAAGGTTTAGAAGTTAGTGATTCATCTGCGATTACACAGCTAATAATTGTCAAAGTAAGAATTTGAACCCAGATTACCAGACTCCAACTACAACATATTATACATGACGCCACCTATTGTCACTGCAGAATAAGACTTTCACATTGCTCTTAGACATGTGGGCACATAACAAATATCGAATGATTTTAAAGAAACAGTTGAAACCCCAAAGTACAAAAGTAGGCAGAAGGAAAATGTCAAGGATTACTGCAGATTCAACCTGCCCAATGATTTAAACATTTTTTAAATGGTTTCCTTTTCTACCTTCACTCTTGGTTACTTTCTGAGTTGAAGAGCAAAGAAAAAGAATAAGGCATTATATGAAGAACCAAAAGGTGATAGTGAAGAGTATTTGTTGTTAGCATTTCATTGGCTCCATCACACCTGTGAGAATATTATTACCTTTCTATCTCATCTACCCAGCAGGACTATGCCAATGTTTTGTGTTTAAGAAGAGGAAAGAGAATTCTAACAAGAAACCTTGATATCTTGCAGTTCATTTGTACTGATGGTACTATTTTCTCTACTAATTCATCAGTGAATTTATGGTTACTCTAGATTAGGAAAAAAAGAAGTTAATATGCTTGTTATTGATTTGGTTGGGCTTTCTGCCTCAAGTCTCTCCTCATTCCAGTCCATTCTCTACTCAGCTGTCAAATTAATGCTTCTAAAGCATAGATCTGACCAATATACCCCACTATTCAATCAATTCCCTATCACAACTCTAGGTTCAGATATAAATTTCATTTGATAAAGATCTTTACAACCTGGTCCCCTCCAATCTTTCTAGTCCTCTTATACCTTGTCCTAAAATACTTACTCTTTAATCAAGAGACACTAGATACTGGCAGTTCCTGTATAAGACATTCCATATCCTGACTCTATAAACACTTTTACTGGTTGTACCCCAAGTCTTCCACCCTTCTTGACTTCCTTAAAGTTTCAATTAAAATCCCACCTTCTATAAGAAGCCTTTCCCCACCCAGCATAATGCTACTGTCTTCTTCCGGGTGACTATTTTCATTGTATCCTGTCTATATCTTATTTGTATAGAACTTTTTCATATTGGCTCTCCTATTAGACTGGAAGCTTCTATTTTGTTGGTGCCTGGCATATAGTTGGCATTTAATCAATGCTTGCTCTCTGACTATAGAAAGCAAAAAGTGAGCTGTGATTCCAATGACTGACAGAAAACTTGCTGAAAGTGGTCTTTAATTCTAAAAGTCATGAAGCGGAATTGTTGCCAATATTATTACATGATTATGACCAGGGTACTTGCTACTGATAAGCTGGCTGTCTTAAATGGTAATGATTCATGTTTTTGGTTAATCTGAGGCTCATTACAAAAATGATGAAGTACAATACCACACTGGAGAGTTCCTCTTAAAAGTCATTATGTGAAATCTAGAGACAAGTGGCCAGGGAACAGACAGGAGACTCACAGTTAGTTATTTCATGTTGAAGGAAGCAGAGCAAACTCTAGAGCAAATGGTACCCAGGGGTTTGAGAAGTAGGATGGGCCTAAAGAGATTGGTCCAAACATTACCTGGTATGATAAGACCAATATCTTACTGAGGTTTTTCTTTTCCCAGACAACATGGCTTAGGCTAAATTTTTCCTAAAAAGGCAACAAGACTGTCAGTTTCTGTTAACAACTGGTGGAACTGGCTGTGGCTTTCTAGTCCTCCAAAGCCAAAAAGAGGCCCACCCGTATGAGATTCGAGCCTTTCACTCTGCAATGGTCCTAAGTTCACAGGAGTCACCACACCTTTTCCTGCTGACCCAATTCATTTCCATAAGGAGACAAAGGAGGCTGCATCTATCTACCGAAGCCAGGTGCAGAAGAATCCTTGGTGAACATCCTTTTAATGTTATGTCTAACTAAACCCCCTTTGTTAACTGCTGAATGACCTACAAATCCCTAATTTTCAATGAACCTGAACTAAGAGGATCCTGGCCTAAGTAAGGTTTTTCTCTTCACACCTAGGAAACTAAGCTGATTTAGGAAACATCCTGGGGGAGGGGAGTCTTTTGGTGTACTTTTGAATCGATAAGATCCCTTTTGGAGACTAAGCTATATCTAGGGCATGTCTTACTGCTAGAAATAGCCTTAAAACCATGAAGCTCCTAAGGTTTTTTTTTTTTTTTTTTTTTTTTTTTTTTTTTTTTTGACCCAGGCAAGACAGTTTTGAATGGGCCTCTTGAGCCTATCTCAGATTGGATGGATGGAACTGTTCAGGATCAACCTGGGTTTGTACAGAAAACCCTAGGACTGACCCAGAACTGGATCATTTGTTTTGCTGTGCTTGCTAGGCTTTATTACAGTTTGACTTGATACAAGGTAAAAGTGTTTATGGAAGAAAAAAACTGAACAGTTTATTAGCTAATATTAGCTAAGGAAATAAGAAGGAATAAGGGTACTGCCAAAAAGCTAAATTAATCCAGTTGTTCACCAGTTGTTCTTCATATAACCAACTAAGCTTTCTGAAATTTGTCGCACCAATTTACACAATGTCATTAGGTACACAGAAGAGACAAAAAATAATTTAGAACAGTAGCAGGCAGAGGTGGGGAGCCTCAAGCAAGGGTAGAAGCAGGGCCTGATGGGGTAATTCAGCTAAAAAAAAGAGATGACCCAATTTATTTACTAGACAGACTTAAAAATGAATCTATCAGGCAAGCCTTCAAGCAGAATACTAAACCTAGGAACACCCAGACCAACTTGTAATTCTAAGTTTGTCCCTGATCAAAACAATTTGAGTCAAATAAAAGAAGACTTTAGATTGCCTTTTTTTTTTTCCACATGGTTTTTTAATCCTATTTAGTTTGAATGGAAAGATAAGTATGATATAAATCGTAAATATATACAACACAACAAAAAGGCATTTATCTGAACTGAACAAGGATAAAAGTATCTTCCTCCAAATGTTGACCATTATATAGAGAAACCTGATACAGGCTAATATAGGTATAGCCAGCTGTACTGAGGTTAGCTTATATTATCAGTTTTTTCTTTCTTTCTTTTCTTTTCTTTCTTTTTTTTTTTTTAGAACTACAATACAGGCTTTGGTTTTAATTAGAAAATAACTATATACTTTCATTGTATGTCTCATAGTCACTATAAAACAGAAGCAAAATAATTACATTTAAGAAGTTAACATTCAGGGGCAACTAGATGGTGCGGTGGATAGAACACCAGCCCTGAAGTCAGGAAGACCTGAGCTCAAATGTGGTCTCAGACACTTAACACTTCCTAGCTGTGTGACCCTAGGCAAGTCACTTAACCCCAATTGCCTCAGGGAAAAAAAAAGAGGTTAACATACAGAGAAAGCCAGATATACATATACTGTCAGTCTTAATAATTTCCCCAATACTACCTTTAAAAAGTATTTAATAGGTTTGTGAATTGGGAAAATATATATTATAATTCATAATGTATAGTTTAATAGTGAATATAAATATAAATTTATGAAAATGGGATCAAGTATAAATGTGATCTGTTTTAAGTAATAGAAGGCAATATTAATAATAACCCTATATTTGTTCTTATATTGATTACTTGAGAACCAGTTAACCATTTACTTGGTTATTGACCACTATGGCTCCAGTCTATGTGCATAACTATCTAAATAACTTTTTGAGAATGTGACCTAGTAATAATCTTTCCTGTGAGGTTCCTCTGTTTCTCAGCAGAATGTTATTTTTGTCTATATCCTAAGGGATCTAATCTGAAGAGAGATTGAAATGTCTTTTTTTTTTTTTTGCAAACACTCTCTGAAGGTCTGATAGAGTCTGCTGGTAAATCTACTTGGTCCTGGGGTTTTATTTTATTTTGTTTTGGATTTTTGGAAGGTCATTTATGCCTTCTACAACTTCTACCTCTGATTTGGAAGCAGGAGACTTGGGTAGGAATCTTTATTCCAACACAGCTATGCAACCATAAACAAATCAAGCTCTCTGAACCTCAACTGCTTCACTTGTGAAATGGGATGCCTGCACTGTCTTCCCCTAAAGTCTGACTCCAATGTCTTGTTGTCAGAGGGAGAAGACCCCAGGTTCTTAAAGGTGTGGCACAAACTCTAGCAGGCCCCATCAAGTACAGGTCTAAATAGGCTGGATGAATATTTATTGTTTAGTGCTTATTGGGGAAAGAACATAATCAGGGTAGCTGGAGAGAGAAAAAAAATTTGACCACAAAGACCAAATTGTGGAAAAGGTTGTTCTCTACATCAGGGGAAGGAGTAACCACATTGATGAAATCAGAGTTTTTGAGCCATTACCATCTATCTCCCATTCACAGGATTGTTGTGATGAGAGCTCTTAATAAACCTTAAAACAGTATGAAATAAAAGTGAGTTTTGTCTACAATATTGAAGGCAAGGTATGGATTATTTTAATGTGGGATAATTCAAAAAATGCTAGTATTAGAGAGTTTAAAGGAAAATGTGCAAATTACAAGGAAATTACAAATATCCTTGCTTTTTTTTTTTCCTTTTTTTGGGAAAACATTTCTGCTAAACATGAAAGCTACTGCACTTCATTTTTTGAAATACTTAAGAGAATACTGTTGTGGTTTATCTTGACTTAAGAGATGAGTTTTCTTTAAATCAAAAAGTTAAGAATTTTATAAAACAATTAAGAATGGACCATATTTCTAACAAAAATATTAAATTAGTGACCTTTATTTTAAAAAAGGAAGCTAAAATCTTAGGTTCTCCCAAATTCAAAGCTTTAAATTCTTTATACTGCTGAGTATATTTTACTATGATGATTTTATATATATCTGAAAACCTGAAACCTATTTCTTTTTCAGAGTAAGTCTGGTCTATTGGTGGAAATGAAAAGTAGAATTTATTATTCCTTATTAGTGATAGGTAGACTGACAAACTAAAATGATTACTAGGTCTGTCTAAACATTATTTCAGAAGCAAAATCCTTATTAAGTTTAATTTCATCTCATTCAAATGACTAGGTTTATAAATTTCAAAATTTTCTTTTCAGAATAAGCATTTGCCATCCTCTTGCCAGGTCAATCAGATTTCTTTAACTTTTACAGTACAATTAGCTTTATTAGCATAAATGAAGGTTTAGTTGTGTTGTTGTTGTTTTTTTTTTTAGTGTATCTTAAAGGGTAAAATGACCATTTGCCATTATTTTCTTTTTTTCCTTCTATTTTCCACAGAAGAGTTTATTTTTAATTAGGCAATCATTTTAAGTTGAGCAGCTGAAATGCATTTTAGTAGTCAACACTAATTGCTATAAATGTAAGAAATAGTTTCTATGTCTTAAATCTATTGAACACACTTCCCCTTTCCTATCTTCAGGGCTCACAAATGATGGAATGAAATCCACATTTTGTGAAAACATACAATATACTGAAGAAAGACAGTTCCTTTTCATATACTTTTCAGTTCAGAAGGTGAAATAAGTGGCATTATAAAGGCAGTTTATGTAGGACTAATTTGACTGCAATTTTCTCTAAGAAAATCAAACAGTTTAAAGAAATTATTATGTAAACATTAATTGTAGTACATGTTAGGCTTATAAAAAGGAGAATGACATTTATTTTTCTAAAAAATCATCTTTAAAAAATAAAATGAGTACATATATAAATTCTGTGACAAAAGATTAAGTGAAAATGCAACATGCAAATCTGTCAATTTGTATTACAGAATTAAACCAGAAAATTAAGAATCTAGGCTGAATCTCTGATATTAAATATCATTAATCTTCATTTAAGACTAACTTGAATAATCTGATCTCCTGTTCTTTCCTTACAGCAATCAGAATTTGTCTCCACTATACTTCATTTGCCAAAGTGTGTTGGATCACAATTAGTATTGTTTATTAGGTTTGTGGGAAAATGAAACATATAATACTGTTAAAACAGAATAAAAATCCCAAGCATTCTAATACTTTTACCTCTAGGTCCTGCTTTACCAAAAAAATCAAATAACACTTCTCTCTGATTTACAGGGGTAATGCTCATTATATTCTACTGTCATGTATAATGAATCATGGTATCCAAAGTTTAGCAGTACAGTACAATCCACTCAATTGGATGTCACACCCATGGGACTAAATTGGGCATTATTTTACAGACATTTCAGCTTCTATGCACTCTTTTGCTCTTTTGGACAAACCCCAGAAATGGCTGGGCATGTACCTCCATTTGGCCTGATGAGAAGATGCAGACAGATCACAAAATACATAATCTCTTTCAAGGTGCAGGACTCTGGGGATGCTAAGACTGAAATAATAGAGGACCTATTCTTGAGCAGCCTGAAAAATTGGGATGAGTCATGTAGAAACACAGACATTTCTCTGATATCCGACCTCTATTCAAGAACTCAATCTTTCTTTAAAGAAAATTCAGACAGGATTCATTTGATGATTTTGCAGTACAAACATCAGTGATTGTTAAATTAGAGAAATACTGGTTAAAAAATAGTTATCTAGCTTTTTATTAAATTGGGACATAACAAATTTTAACAAATCTCTTAACCTTCAGTCTCTATATGTCAACTCAATTCAATTCCATTCAAACATTTACTAAAGACCTCCTGTGTGCTTTAGAGAAGTATAAAGTGCTAAGTGAGAGCTGGAGGGGAAAAGATTATCCATAGATTTTTAGGGAAGGCTTTATTTAAGATATAGAAGCTTAGACCAGCCTTATCTAAACTTTGTATGGCTTTGTAACAATGACAGATGGGTTGGATTTTAAGGATGGATAGGTAAGAATTCAATAGAGTAATGGGGGAGAAGAGGAAATAACTGGAATAAAGAAAAACGTGGATATTTTTGAGAAGTTTGGACTGAATAAATAGTCTCTTAGCAACTTTCAGCTTTAATAATATATGATTCCATTCTTCATACAATAACATGATGCTTATGAGCAAAGAATTACATAGCTTATTATCTAGGACTGAGAACTTACAGAAGAGAGAGAGCACAAATGAGGTGAGGGACTCATTATAAGGAGTCAGGTTGTTGAACGGCTATAAATTCTATACATCACATTTTAGGAAAATAAACGTTTTTATTTTTATATATTTATTTGATGGTCTAGTAGTCTGACTCAATCAAGTCTAGTGTGACTAGTGACAATTTTACTGCACTAGTTATAAAGTTTTTTTAAGTGAGAAAATTTTGACATTTTATGTAACTTCATCTTTTTCCAAAAAACTTGCTTTAAGTGATTATAACAGCATTTGTATATAATATTGATAGTATAAAAGGTTTTTTTTGTTGTTGTTAAGAAACCACTCATTAATTTAATACAAATTAATAAAATACTTCAGTCCTATCTACAAAAAAGTTAAACCAGTTTCTGCCCTCAAATAGGTTATACTTTTTTTCATGGATAAAAGTGTAATCTAAAATAGGAGATGAAAGCAGAAAAGAAGAGATCAGAGTCTCAGAAATAATTTCTGAGGGCAAGAGTGCTACTATCTACATAGGAATTAATCAAGGAAGGCCTCATAGAGAAGGTGGCAATGAGATGAGCTTCTGACAGATGGGGATGAAATGCACATGGCAGGCATAGGAGTGGGCAAGTAGGAATGCATAGAAGGGAGAGATTTTGTTTATTGAGTTTGAAGAAAACAAGCAATTCATTTTGACTGGGATATAAACTGGATGACAGGAAGTAATGTGAAGTTAGATTATAAAAGGGAGGAACAGGTAGAAAGACCTTAAAATACCCGATTAAGGAGTTAAGATATATGCATGTGAATGTGTGTAAATACATGTATATGTGTATTTGCACATACACAGATGTGTATATGTATACATATCTACAGCTATATCTATACATTTAATATATATTAATATAATATATTTAATTATTTTAAGAATTAATATATTATATAATATTATATAATATTCAATGAAGGTTTTTTTTTTTTTAACCTTAGTACTTAAGCCTAAAAGAAGATTCTTTTACCAGGATTAACTGAAGTTGGGAGAGATAACACAGAGACTGAGAAAGGCATTAGTACAAACTGTGAGAAATAAGGGAGCTGAAAGAGGAGGGGTTTGAATGAGGATAGATTTGGTGGACATCTGGTTGAAGACAGGTGGGGAAGGTATATAAAGGAGGCTGCTTGAGATACCTAGCTTTTCTCATTTTCAGAAGTAATTTTTTTTCATTTCATAAGAAATTGTCCTTTTAAATAATTTCTTTGGAAACTTCCAGGTATGTGAAAAATAATAAATATGGTCATCTATTTTATCAAGCACAAATTATTAATATTTTATAAAATCTGAAAAACATATTTTGTTGTCACTGACATTTGATATTTTAATATCTGTTGTAGTTGTTTTACTTTATTGTGTTTAATAATGATACACTTGTATCATATTTATATGACAGAATATATCTATTATTATTTGTAACATTATATTTAATTTTCTGATAAAGTAATGCTATGAAGCAAATTAATTATGGAGATACTTCCTATTAAAATGTGATAAAAACACACATCAAATTTTAAGTGTGGGACAGAAATGGGAACATTTTAAATAAGCGATTTTAACTACACTAATGACTAAAAAAGCTAATTCATTATCATCTGGAGATATATTAATTTTGTTAGGCAAAGGAAAGCATCTTTATAAAGCTGAATGTAAAAACTGATCAGCCTGCAAAAACTTTGTGTCAGTATAAAATTGTGACGAGCACATTTTATACTCTCCAAAGCAATAACAATAAATACTGGAGGACTGTGCTCATCAGTAGCTAGAAATATATTTGCATTATTAGTTTCCATTTTTATTATAATTCTCTTGCCCAGAATCTGAAGTCTTTCAGGTATGGCCTAATTTTTTTTAAAATTAATTTTTTCTTTTTTTTAAATTTTATTTTTATTTTTTTTAAGCTTTTTATTTGTATAACATATGTATGGGTAGTTCCCCAACATTGATCTTTACAAAGCTTTCCAATACAAATTTTACCCCCAGCCCTCTCCCCTCCCCTAGATGGCAGGAAGTCCACTACATGTTAATAATGTTGAAATGCTTGAGAAGTTATGCCTATCTACAAGAAAAAAAAAAGAATCAGAGAAAGGCAACACAATGCAAACAAATGTCAATAGAGATCGTGAAAATGTTACATTGTGGTCCATATTTCATTTCCCTCTCTCTGGGTATATATGGTTTTCTTCAGTGAACAATTGGAAGTGGTTTGAGACAATTCTTTGTTGCAGAGAGCCATGTCCATCAGAATTGATCATCATGTAATACTGTTGTTGCTGTGTATGATGATCTCTTGGTTCTGCTCGTTTCACTCAGCATCAGTTCATGCAAGTCTCTCCAGGCCTCTCTGAAATCGTCCTGTTGGTCATTTCTTACAGAACAATAATATTCCATAACATTCATGTACCATAATTTATTCAGCCACTCTCCAATTGATGGGCATCCCTTCAGTTTCCAGTTTCTAGCCACTACAAAAAGGGCTGTATGGCCTAATTTTTTTAAACCCTAAGCTAATGGACCATTGTTAATTTTCAGGGCTCTCTGAGGAATGCTTCTAGTACACTTCCCAAATCATCTTGGTAGGATTTATGGAAAGACTTGGACAAGAATCACAGAGATTGAAAAAGGTGGGAGGTGATTGCTCTCTGTGAATGGGGGGAGTAGCCATGTTAATGAGATTGTGGATCTAAGTACCAAAAGATAACTTAAAAAACAAACAAACAAAAAAAACAAAACAACCCTACTACAAGTGCCTGTTCTTTCATCACTATAGGGAACGCTTGATGAAGAAACTCCCTTTCCCAATGAAGATCATCAGCACTTGCTTCACAATTTATAGTCTTAGAGACTCATCTGGAGGCAGTGAGAGCTTAAGAGCTTGTTTGGGGACAAACAGCTAGTGTTAGAGGCAGGACCTGAACCTGAGTCTTTAAAACTGGCTCTTTATCAATCACAATTGTTGCCATGCATGCATGTGTGTGTGTATGTGTGTGTATGTGTGTGTGTGTGTGTGTGTGTGTGTGTGTGTGTATGTGTGTGTGTGTGTGTATGTATATGAATACGTCAAATTTATAAGGCTAAAACCCATTCCCCAGCAGATATATGGTCAAAAGATATGAAGTAGCAGTCTGCTAAGGAAGAAATCTAAACTATCAGCAACCATACGAAAAAAATCTACATCACTAGAGTTAGGAAATACAAATTAAAGCAACTTTGAAGCTCCCTCTCACAACCATCAGACTGGCAAGATTTAAAAAAAAAAAAGGAAAATGTCAATGTTGGAAGGGCTATACTCGTGTCCTGGTGATGGAATTGTGATTTGGTCCACACATTCTGGAAAACAATTTGGAACTTTGCTCAAAAAGTTACTGAACTCTTTGGCCTAGGTATGTTACTAACTAGGCCTATTCTTCAAAGAAATCAGAAAAAGGAAAAACATATATCCATACGAAAATATTCATATCAGCTCTTTTGTGATAGGAAAAAAAACCTTGAAGCTAAGAAAGTATCTTATTGAGGAATGGTAAACAAACAGATATATAAATGTAATGAAATATTATTGAGCCATAAGAAACAATGGAACAAAATTTCATAGCAAAGTGGGAAAATCTTTATAGAATTGTACAAAGTCAAGTAAATAGAGATAGATATGATATGATAAAATCATTATAGATAAAGACAACTTTCAAAGACTTTAAAACTCAGATCAGCACAATGATAAATCACAAATCCAAAACAATGGAGATGAAACACCTCCTGCTAGAGAGACAAACTTAAAATGCAGAATGAGATATATTTTTGGATGTGTCCAATATGGGAATTTGTTTTGCTGGATTATGCAGAACTAATTTAGGAACTTTATTCATTGACTTTTTTTTGTTTTTTAAATAAATGGCTTGACTGGTGAGGTCTCATAGGAGAGAGAGATTAAAACATTTTTAAAAAGAAAAAAAGAATGACATAGAAACAAAAGACATCTGTATATATGTATATTTTTAAGTATCTTTAGACTCTTCAACAAACTGCTGAATGATTATAAACTCATTTAGGAGGTTTTATAGTTCCAGGTTTTGGTATGATCAGTGTATCATCCACAAATAGAATGTTTCTAATATTAAAAAATAATGTTTGTGATGGTACTATGTATCTGTAACTGACTTGTAGTCCATTCCTCCTGGGTGTCTCAATATATCTTACTGGTCATGATGCTTTTCTTTTTCAGCTTGATTTTTTTAAAGCCATCTTAAGTGCTCTATCAAAGTCATACTAAGCTTTGGCTTCCCTGGAAGTACTCATCATCTTCCAGATGAGTAATCTAAGGCATAAAGAGGTTAAATTATTTTCCTAAAGCCATGTTAGTCCATGTAAGAATCACATCAGGACTCAGAGCTCTTATCAAAAGGACTGAGCTTGATCAGGCTATGGTTTTTCACAGTGATACTGGATTAAGATAAAACTTTCACTATATTATTTTATAAGAGAACGTTGTCTTCAAAAACGACCATTTGTAAATTTACCCTAGAAAATCTTTCTGTGATCATTACTACTTATTTTCTGCTATTTCTTGATGATGAAAAGCAGAAAAATCTCATAAAGGATTTGATTACTATCTACTTACTACTGCCTTGTTATTTTTAGAAAATTGTGGAAGGGTAAATTGTAGAAAATCAAAGATAGATGCATCACTATTGCACTACTAAGGCTGAAGTAAAATCACATTTAAAGACTAACATGGTGTTAATAGAAAATTTTTTAGAGCATGACACTGCATTAAGTTTAAGGCCACATGATAGATGATAAAGCAATGAAATTGGTTGAAAAGTTTTGGAAGCGATATAGAAGGGCAACACCTTATAAATAATATTTCAAATAATTCAAGTTTTTAAAATGAGTTGGCTTATCACTGACATAAAATTATAGAAGCCTAGAATCCTGGAACTTGAAGGAAACTCAAGAAGTCATCTAGTCTAGCCCTCTACTTTCAAATCTCTCTGTCTCTGTCTTAGTCTCTGTCTCTCTCTTTTTCACACACACACACACACACATGCATATTTAAATACATATATACATAAACACCTCTCAAAGACAGATGGTTATCTTATCCTTTAAGTTTTAGATGGAAATTTCAAGACTTTTTAAAATAGCATTTCTAATGTTTCATTACTTACTGTCTATTACTTCTTTATTATTATTATTATTACTGTTCATTACTTCCTTATGTCCAACTTATATCTATTTTATTGCAATTTAAGTCTACTACTTTTTACATTTGTTTTCTTTGGAAATGAATAGTCAATACTTTTCTCTTATAATCAGTCAATATCTTAGTGAATAATTAAGTTCTGCTGCTTTCAGGAAAAAAGGACAAATCATAAGAAAATACATTCATACAAAAATGTCTTACCTTCCCACCAAATAAAAACAAAGAAAAATAAACAATCAACTTTTAAGGATGTATCAAGGGATCATTTGATATATCCCACACAGGTTAATAATGCAACAATATACAATTAAGGAGGTGATAAAATAGTATCGGAATTAGGGATGCAACTGAAGATAACTTTGCCAGTGTTTTAGACAACTTACCTTTGGACCTAAGAGAGATTATAATACATTTATAATTTATTCACCAGTGAGAAATCTAGAAAATATCCAAAGAAGTCAGATGATCCAAAGTGGCAACCTATTCATGCCCTACTTAATTATATGACTATAAAAAAATCACTTGGTGGTAAATGTTCTGATCGTTTCTGAAAAAAAAAAAAACAAAAACAAAAACAAAAACAGAACCTGAGAGGTGAGAGAAACTTGTGAAGCCATCTAGTCCAACCTCCACCTAAAAAGTCTCTTCTACAACATTCCTGACAAATAATCACCCAGATTTCATTTGAAGACTTATACTTCTTGAGATGGCCCATTTGCTATTTCCTACTTTGGAATAGTTCTATTTGTTAGGAAGTTAAACTTACATAAAATATAGCGAATGCTTCTTAAGCATGTACAGAACAAGTGGGTAGTTTTTAGGGAATACAAAGACAAAATAGTATCTACCCTCAAGAAACTTACATTCTATTGACATATGGGGGTGCAAGTACATAGAAGAGGGAGAAAATACCAGTGACTAGAGAAGGTCAGGAAAAGCTTCATGAGCTTTATGGAACCTAAAGATTCTAAAAAGTATAAAAGTATTCGTACAATTTTTCTTTTCTTTTGATATATAGTCAATAAGTATTTATTTTTATAGCTTTTTATTTTTCCAAATACATACAAAGATAGTGTTCGTCATTCACCTTTGTGAAACCTTGTGTTCTAAATTTTTCTCCTTCTCCCCATCCCCCCACTTTCCAAGATAACAAGAAATTTGATATAAGTTAAACATGAAGCATATTTTTTTTCTATGCAAAATGTATTTCTCTTTCATTCCATCCACTAGTCCTAATTCTGTTCTTGGGGGCCAATCAAAACAAAGCTAAATCTTCTTTTAGATTATAGCCTGTCAGACACTTAGAGATCTCCTGTCGTCTCTACACCTACTGTTCTCTAGGATAAATATTCCAGTTCCTTTAACTGGTCCTTATATGACAACATCTCAGGACCTACTTTTTGGTTGGCATTTGGGTGATCAGCTCCTTCCAAACATGTTACTTTTAAAAATAGTGTATTTAGATGTTGTGCCCTATTTCTAAAATATCTCATAGCCTTTTATAGCTGGAGCTCATTTAATCCAAATATGAGAGGTGAGAAAACTGAGTACTACAGAAATTAAGTGATTTGTTCATAATTATGCAGCTAGTTAAAAGCAGATCCAGGACAGAAACTCAGGTTTTTTTTTTTTTTTTTTCACTTTTAGGTTAGAGTTCTTTCTACTACCCAACCCACACATGTACAATTCCACAAGTCACTAGTCATCATCAACAGATATATATTTTATACCATGATACAGAATATATTTATGAGCAAAAAAAAACATTGTCAGACAATATCTTTGGGTGTTTTTGCAAAATACAGGTGGACTAAGAATACTACATAGCATCAGTCCTATAACTATTAAAAGAGACCTGAATACCTTATATGTCAAATAACTGAAAAAGTTGAAAATCTGATAATTTAGGATAAATGTCACAAAAACTCCTTCTAATTTTGCTTTATGTTTTGGAAAGTACTTATCCAGGGATCACTAGCTACTTATTGTCTGAGAGAAAGGTTGATGGAAATTTATTAATTAGATGGATATTTTAAAGAACAAACACCATTAACAAGAGAAGATCTGTATATTTAATAAAGAATAGAAATTAAAAATGAGAAGTCAATGAACAGGCCAGTCAGTATACAAAAAGAGAGAAATAGAATCATTTATAAAATTATGATTCTATGAAATAACATATTATTTTTCAAAGATAAGCTCATTGTAAATAGATGAGCTTATATATAGCAAGTTTGTATCTTAGGGACTATTACTAATCCATATATTTTATTCAAAGCTCTTAGAGCTAAAGGGATCCAAGGGATCATCCTATCTTACTTTCTACATAGTAGTGTAACAGAAAGAATACCTCAAGGAAAAACAGACCTGGACCTGATTTTTTTATTATTAATTGTGACCTTATACAAAACACCACATGTTTCTAGGCTTTTCCCTAAATTAAAAAAAAATTATTTTGACTAGCTGATCTCTGAGATCTCTCCCTGCACTGATTCTAATCCAAAGCAAATCAATACAACAGAGAAGTTTAAAGATAAGTAAAAAGATGCTTTTTAAACTCATAAGTATTCTCCCCACCTAAGTTCTCAGTGGGTTTTTTCCTGCATTAGTTTATGCCCTCATCACCCCTTGCCTGGACATTGTAATAATCTCCCAATTCCACCTCTCCTTTTTCTAATCTATTCATCACACAGCTGCCAAACTAATCTTCCTAGACTATAAGGTCTGACCACATCAATCTCTGGCTTAAAAATAGTCAGTAGTTCCCTATTATCTTTAGAATAAAGTACAAAGTCATCAAACTGGCATTTTAGCATCCTTAATCCGGATCTGACCTTTCCAAACATTTCCTATTATTCCCCTTCATGCAATCTATGTTCTAGGCCAAGTGGTCTACTGGATGTTTCCTGAAGTTGATATTCTATTTCCCATCGTCTTTACATTTAAGGGTTCTGATAAAGGTCTCATCTCTAAGATATATAGAGAATTGTCTTATATTTATAAGAATTCAAGCCATTCTCCAATTGATAAATGGTCAAAGGATATGAACAGACAATTTTCAGATGATGAAATTAAAACTATTTATAATCATATGAAAAGGTGCTCCAAATCACTATTGATCAGAGAAATGCAAATTAAGACAACACTAAGGTACCTCTACACACCTGTCAGATTGGCTAAAATGAAAGGAAAAGATAATGATGAATGTTGGAGGGGATGTGGGAAGCCTGGGACACTGATACATTGTTGGTGGAGCTGTGAACGGATACAGCCATTCTGGAGAGCAATTTGGAGCTATGCTCAAAAAGTTATCAAACTGTGCATACCTTTTGACCCAGCAGTGTTTCTATTGGGCTTATATCCCAAAGAAATCATAAAAGAAGGAAAGGGCCCCACATGGGCAAGAATGTTTGTGGCAGCCATTTTTGTAGTGGCTAGAAACTGGAAACTGAATGGATGCCCATCAATTGGAGAATGGCTGAATAAATTATGGCATATGAATGTTATGGAATATTATTGTTCTGTAAGAAACGACCAGCAGGACGATTTCAGAGAGGCCTGGAGAGACTTGCATGAACTGATGCTGAGTGAAATCAGCAGAACCAGGAGATCATTATACACGGCAACAACAATACTATATGAGGATCAGTTCTAAGGGACATGACTCTCTTCAACAATGAAATGCTTCAAACCAATTCCAATTGTTCAGTGAAGAAAGCCATGTACACCTAGAGAGAGGGATGTGAAATGTGGACCACAACATAACATTTTCATGTTCTCTATTGAGGTTTGCTTGCATTGTATTTCCTTTATCGGATTATTCTTTCTTGTAGATACGATTTCTCCTGCACAAAAAATGATGTGTGGCAATAACTATACATATATTTGATTTCTTAAGTATTCTAACATAATTATCATGTAGTGGATAACCTGCCATCTAGGGGAGGGGTGGGGAGTAGGTGGGAAAAATTTGCAACAGAAAGCTTTGTAAGGGTTAATGTTTAGGAATTACCCATACATATGTTTTGCAAATAAAAAGTATTAATAAATAAAAAATTTTAAAAAAAGATATTCTATTTCCCATCTTAATAACCTTATTCATGTTGTCTGTTCCCAGCATCTGAAAGATATTTCTTTCTCTCCTTCTCCTATTGGAAGCCTTAGCTTTTTTCAAGGCTCCCTCAGTTATTACCCACTATGCTGAGCCTTCACCAATCTCTACTGATCTTAGAGATATGCTGAGAAGTGAAGGGATTTGCTACACAGGTCAAACAACCAGCAAGAGTCAGAGGTAGGCCTTGAACCAGGATGGATCTCTTACCAATTCATCAAATATTCTTTCAGGATAAAACAAAATTCTGCATTTTTATAAACTCTGCTTAAAAATAATAATTCAAACCAAACAGTTGGCATATGTACAATTATTTTAAAAATTATAAAACTTGCCTATCTTCTGTACTTTCACAAATATCAATAAAAATAACAATGTATGAAAATTACATAAAGCAACTTATTTGGAAAAACACACAATGACAGGAAACAACAGATTCTGAGAGGGGGAGAGTTTTGTTTTCTGAGGAGCATGATGGTGAGAAAGGTTTAGTCCCTTTCATGTTTATCATTCAGGGTAACTGCTGACGTGAAGGATGGTGCATTAGGACACAGTTTCAGGGTTCACAAGTCAAGACAAAGAACAGAAGCACATAAAACGGTGCAGGAGCAGTACAAAGCAAAGTTCTGAGGGTTGGACCCAGTTAAGGGAAGCAACAGGCACAGCTGATAAAACAAAATTAGAAGAGGCTGATTAAGAAAATAAGTGGAGAGATAAAAGGAGATGGAACGGAGGTTTGTTAGCAGGATCAGCAAAAATAAAAGTTGGTCCTAAAAACATCTGGCAAACAATATCAGCCCTTTCATACATTACAGCAACAAGTCTGCCTTCATGTGAAGGGGGTATAACCACCAATTCTCAGAGGTACAAAGACCTGTTTAGTTCAGCCTATATCTATGCACAGGGATATCCTGAAATATTCCCCACCTTTGGTCAACAGACTTTGCTTAAAGACTCTCTATGGGGGGGGGTGCCCATTCCCTCCAGAGGCAACACATTTCATTCTTGAACAGATGTCAGCTTGAAGAATGATTTCATGCCATCTAGCCTACATTTATCTTTATAGTTTCCATCTATTTCTCCCTGTTCTGACCTCTGGGTTCATGTAAAACAAAACAAATTTTTCATCAATTTGAGAGGCTCCCAAAGACAAAAAACTATCCCTCCCTTTTGGGATCTTTCAATTTATTGATCATCTGATCAACAGAGAAGTAGGTAAATAAATGATAATTTAAGGAAGGAAAAAATGAAGGATCAGAGAAGTCTTCATGAAGAGGAGGCTAAATGTCCTGTTTCTTAAACCATTTCTCATATGACATTGGTTTCAAGACTTCTCACAGACACATCTCTCTGTTAATATAATACTTTATATGTGATACCTAGAATAGAACCCATTGTTCCAGATGTGAACTGACTACGTTATGATCATCTTCTCCCACATTCTGAAGCTTAGTGGGCTCTTGTTCTTCAGTACCAGGCTCAGACCATGCATAGAACAGTTGGATGGCCTTGATGATCCAAAAACAAAAACAAGGTTCCAGTATCTGGGCTCAGAGGAGGAGTAGGTCAGCAGTTTGTCTCTGTGAACCCTCAGAGCATTCCAGTTAGCTAACAGAAGATGCAGCTAGTGACTCTCTTTTATAGTTGTATTTGGGGGGCAAGTCCACAGTTGTCTTACCTAGACCCATTGGGGGGGGCATGTCATCTCCAGAGTCCAGGAAGTCAGCCATCAGACTATAAGCTAGATCAGACCACTTAGGGTCTGCTCTAAATTTATAGCTCCCTATCCAAGAACACAGCATTTAATTACTAGAGAAAATATTAGCAAGCCCTGGTGAATACAAATCAGGATGCAACACGCCTCTAATATTGCTTCCAGAAGTATTTAAAACCTGGTCCCAACACAAAGCCCCAATCCAGGAAGCAAGCCTGGAAGAAAAGGTAAACAAAAAAAAAAAGTTGGCCATTAGATCAACTAGAATGTTTAGAAGAAATAAAGCAAGAATTTTAAAGAATTAATTACTGACAATAGAAATGATATGAGAGTATTAGAGGAAAAAGTTGGGGGAAAAAGTGAAAGCTATGGAGGAAACACATGAATAAAGGATTAAAAATTTAGTACAAGCTTTATTGAAGAAACTAACTCTGTGCCAATCAGAATGGACCTAAGCAAATGACTCAACTGGATAAGAAGAACTAATAAAGTCAAAAAGCCGAAGAGGCAAGAAAATGTAAGGCATCTTATATTTTTTAAAAAATTGACTCTGAAAACAGATATCAAGAAGAGATAATTTAAGAGTCATTATAACACCTGAAAGCCATGACTAAAAAAAAAATTCTGGATATCATTTTTTTCAAAAAATCATGGAAGAGGGGCAGTTAGATGATGAAGTGGATAGAACATCGGCCCTGAAGTCAGGAGAACCTGAGTGCAAATATGGCCTCTGACATTTAACACTTACGAGCTGTATGACCCTTAGGTAAGTCATTTAACCCCAAATGCCTTACCAAAAAAAAAATCATGGAAGAAAACTTCCAAGATCTATTAGAGCCAAAGTGAAAATAGATAAAAATGCCCCAGTTTTTGTGCATACCCTTTGACCCAGCAGTGTTTCTACTGAGCCTATATCCCAAAGAGAAAGGAAGGGAAAAGAATCCACATGTGCAAAAATGTTTGTGGCAGCCCTTTTTGTAGTGGCTAGAAACTGGAAACTGCCCACCAATTTATGGCTGAATAAATTATGGTATATGAATGTCATGGAATATTGTTCTGTAAGAAATGACCAGCAGGATGATTTCAGAGAGGCCTGGAGGGACTTGCATGAACTGATGCTGAGTGAAATGAGCAGAACCAGGAGATCATTATACACAGCAACAAGACTATACAATGATCAATTCTGATGGACATTCAAACCAGTTCCAGTTGTTCAGTGATGAAGAAAGCCATATACACCCAGAGAGAGGCCTGTGGGAACTGAGTGTGGACCACAACATAACATTTTCACACTTTCTGTTTGCTTGCATTTAGTTTTCCTTCTCAGGTTTTTTTTTTTATTTTCTTCCTAGATCCGATTTTTCTTGTGCAGCAAGACAACTGTATAAATATATATACATACATTGGATTCATCATATATTTTAACATATTAAACATTTATTGGATTATTTGCCATCTAGGGGAGAGGGTGAGGGGAAGGAGGGAAAAATTTGGAACAGAAAGTTTTGCAAGGCTCAATGTTGAAAAATTACTCACACATATGTTTTGTAAATAAAAAGCTTTAATTAAAAAAAAAAAAAAAGGAAAAAGTGCCCCAGTTTTCTCAATTGAAAACTTTAAGGAATTTCCCAATTCAAATCCAGAGCTTTCAGGTCAAAGATAAAACACAGCAAGCATCCTCCTAAAAGAAAGAGTTCAAATATCAAGATGTTTATCACAGTAAGGACCACAAAAGATTTAGAAGATACTACTTCAGAGCAGAGAGCATAAGGCAAAAGATATAGGCTTACAAGCAACAGTAACTTACCTATAAAAATGGAATATACTCTTAAAGGACAAAAAGGGGTATCTTTAATGAAATGGAAGACTTCTAGGAATTCCTGATGAAAAGGCCAGTTTTGATTAGAAGTTTTGAAATAACAATAAAGACTAGAGAAAACATTAAAAGGTAAATACAAATAAGTAATCAGAAAGGACTAAGTCCCTTCTTGCATTCTACTAAAGGAAGATGACACAAGTTTCTACTCAAGATTAATGTCATAATGAATCACAGAGGAAATTAAATAAAATAAAGGATCTGGTAATAGTTTTGTTGTATTTTGATCACCTTAAAAGAAAGGAAGGAGAGAACAGAAGGAGAGAACTTATTATCATCATGTAATTAGGGTACACAAGTAGAAGAGGTCAGAGAAGGGAGAGAGAGGTTTCGACTAAATAGAGCATTATCCAGGAAGTATCCTGATAAATTAGGGCAAACTCATTTTTGTAAATTTTCTAGATGTCCTTGGGAATATTTTATAGACCAAGGATTCTTAAGCTTTTTGTGTATATAACTTGGACCCTTTGGAAGTCTGGTGGACTCCTTAGAATAATGTTTAAAAATACACAAAATAAAATATTTATAAAAATAAAATATATTACAAAGGAACCCAACAATATTGAAATTAGTTATCAACATATTCATACTATATATATATTTTAAAAAGTTAATAAACCCTAGGTTTTGAATCCTTTCTCTAGATCCTCACTGATCTGATTTTGAGTCTCAACCTAAGATAAGAAACCAATTTTATTACAAATGTTTGTTTTATCCTTTCCTCAAAAGCTGATATACTAAGTATTCTAGAGATTGGCTCTTTGAATTAAAAGCAAATTTGCTAAAATTTGACTTAAAGAACAACACTAGCCTGAAAAAAAAAATTGTGGTTTCAATAAAAACTATGGAAATAATGAAAACGTTAAGGAAAATAAGGGGAGCTATTATATCCTTCCAAGTTTAATCTGCAGCATTTCTTTCCACTCATATCTATAAGGTGTTTATAAGCATTAATTGTAAATCTATGGTTTCCTATAGCCATGGGATAACCTGAAATTTATAGTGAATAGCAACATAAAGGACCTGGCAAGAGACTTGTAGAAGGTTGGTCAACAAGATAAAAACAAAGGTAAATAAAAACTGGAAGAGAAGGAAATCAAATAGGAGTACACTGGTTGATGTCGGCTTAAAGTTGAAGTATAATTGTAGAGAATATCGATTGGCTTAAAAAGATAAATAGAAATTTAGAGGAAATGAAAATTTAAACCAAGGAAGTTGTTCGCTGAACAAATAATAGAGAACAGAGGTTTTGTTGTTGTTGTTGTGTGTGTTTTTTTTCTTTTAATACAGTCTAACCACTTCTAGAAGTGAGGAAAGAATTCTAGAGCAATGTGAGAAAGTGGTTTACAGCAGAAGAAAGGAAAATTGAAAAATTTAAAATTAAAATTTATGGAACAGTAATTACAATGTGGTTACATTGTTTGGAAGGAAAAAAAAATATTCCTTAGAACATGGTTGGGGAAAATTGACAAATGATGTCAAAACCATCACCAGGCATCTCTTGGTGTGATGTGACTAGAAAATCCCATTTCAACAGCAAAAGTGCAGCATGATGACAGAAATGCCAATCCTAAAACTGTATTACCTCAACTTTCCACTTTTCCTTCTTTTGACTTTTAATTACCCCTACATGCCTTTTTATATGAGCAATGTCTAGGTCTGTACCACTGAACACTCATGTTTTAGGTTGTATCATTTTTTTTGTCTTGGCAAAAAGAAGAAAAATTTTATGTGGTAAATATATCACAAAATTACTGGGTATATGTGCATATTTATATTTTCTCTATATTTAATAAACAAGAATGAAAATACACAGTAGGAAAATCTTTGTTTTCTGGCTTAGTTAAATGATAATGGAGGTCTTAAAGATGTATTTACATGAGAAAAAAATTGGATTTCCAGGTATTGCAAGAAGCCAAAATACCTATTATATGTAGTATTTTGAGTGAGATTGTTTAGTATAAGAAATAGGTTAAAAATAAAAATAAAATTTAGCTTTGTCATTACATGATAACATGATTCCAGTCAATTAGAAATGGAGGCTACATTGATCAGACTAGAAGACAATTATTTTTTGTACACACAAAACCATTTTAAGTGATATAGAAACTTTTACTAAATTTCCATTTTGATCTCTTTATTCAAGAAAGCCAGTCAAGAAAGATGTGACTGACTCATTCTACCTACAAATTTTTTTTCTTCAATTGGTGGTTGTTTTTAATCAATTACAGAGAGGACATTAAATTCACATTTTCACTTTGATATGTACTTAATCAGATTAATCAATAACATCTTCAGTTCTGACATGATGATCTCCCAAAACACAGCATCCAAGCTCAAGATAGAGCATAATTAAGTGCCTTGTTTCACAGTTCAGTTGATTATGAATATTGTCACCATTGGCCATATTAATTTATATCCATTGCCAATTACAGAATAGAAATAACATGTTCAATTCTGAGATCTAAATGATGAGACATGAATTTGGGGAGAAGCCAATCCATTGTTTGTCATTCAGGTTTCTCTCTGCCACTAAATGATGAGTCTAATCTGACAGCCCTTACATGGCCCTTCAGTGTACAAAGCTCCAATGGCAATTAACAGGAGCACAGTGTTATAGAGCAAGAGGCAGCTGAAAAATTTATTTTTCTTAAGTTGCAACCATTGTCAAGATTCTTAAGAGTAGTTAATTTATCTTTAATTTTCCTAAAAGATATCTTCTTGATGAAATAAATCCAGAAATAGAAGAAAGCTTATTATAAAAATAGTACCAAATCATGTACTCTAAATATAAATCCTTAAAATAAGAAGAGTGCCCATCAAATAACTGAACACCAATATCGAGGTATTCTATTAGACATCCTTTTTTTTTTGAACTAAGACAGGTGCAGAAAAGCTGCCAAAAATCCTGTAATAACCAGTAATCTTTAACAAAGGAGTTGAGTCTTTAAACAGGTTAATTTTCACATCTTGTCAACTATATATTAACCCTAGAGACATTACAGTTACTAAACATGAGTAATGTTTCAAGTTCAAATGAAAAACTTAATAGGTGATAAGTTTACAGGGCAGCTAAACACTGAAATTTTTTGAGGAGATACACATTGTTCCCTTTGAAAATCATCTAATTCAGTTACACCCTTAAAATTATATGCAAATATAGCTGAAGATCTCAAATTATCTTCAGCAGAGAGAATGCTTTCTACCATTGATTGGCCAGAATAATTTTATTTTAGTTTATTGATAAAACTTTAATAAACGGATAGTATTTGAAATCATACACGTTTTAAATTTTATTTAAAACATTTGTGCAGGTAAAAAGATTTTAGGATCATTTTATTTTTAAAAAAGAAACACAATAAAAACCTACATTTCCCCAGAAATAATCTGGATCCCTCAAGGTACAATCAGTTCCAAGAAACTAAAATGCAGCCCAAATGTTGAAAGATAAACAGACTAAGCCCCTACAAAAACCCACAGTATTTTGGTTTCTTCCTTCCTTAGGCAATAAGAGTTTCTTCTTTCTCATATAAAGCTAATGATATACATCTGTAGCAACTATTGCTATCTACTTCCATTACAGGTTTATGCCAATTTTTTTTAAACTTGGGGAAAATTTATACAAAGAGGCAAATGCTACAAATAACAAAATATGGAATATTCTTTTATGTCTTTTGAAGAAATAATATCATTAACAATCAACCTTCTTGTCAGAAGACTGCCCCAGGGGAGGTAGAAAATGAGGGGCTAAACAAGATGTAACAGTAATTGTAATGGTAGTAATATCTCATATTAATACAGTCCTTTCAGATTTAAGTCACAAAAATTAGTATCCCCATTTTAGAGATGAAGAAGCTGAAATGAAAAGATTATATAATACAGATAGGAAGGGTCATAGCTAAGACTTGCATTTGTGGCTGCTGACTTCAAGTTCCAGGCTCTTTCCCCAAACCTATGCTTTCTTACAGTATCTGAGATTCTTTCTGATTCTAAAGCACACTTCCAAGACAGACCTATGTCAAGGCCATTACCTGCCTGATTGATTGTGAGACACCTTGCATAAGTTGATACCACGGAAATTGGTCTAGGATGCTTTGCCCTGTCATTTCAGTCCTAACTAGAAGTCTATAAAGAAGAGTTTTTAAAAACACACACTTAATGCTAAGCTTCTATTAACTTAGCCAGTTTTTAAAGCTGAGTACGAGACAGATTAACTAAGTATGGAAAGGCTTATCACCAGGAGATTGGCCATGAGGTGATAAATTCTTTGGTCATGGCATCCTGTTAAAAAAATAAATAAATAAAGCAAGGACTGTCTGCTTCAGCAGAGGTGGAAATAAAGTGATGGAACAGGAGGCAGAGACTGCTAAGAACCATACATCTACAAATATTAACCCTAATATTTCTCTAAATATGAGATTTTTGGCTAATGACCAAAGAGCTGACAGATTTCTAAAGGGACTGAATCATGTCAATATTGATATCTTCATGATGAAATTCAACCAGATATTGTGGCTTGGGATCAAGAAATGAAAGGGACCAATGAAGGTCTGTAAGCTAGCCCAAAATCTCGCACCCAGATATCACAAATACTTTCTTCAAGAAGATTAACAAGAATATTGAATGTGGCAAGCACCCGATGACATCATATTCAGAAAAGAAATCGACTATATCAAGAGAGCAACAAGAACTAGTCACTGTGTACAATTGTTAAAGCAAGGATCCAAATAATACCTGACAAATTGAGAAGATGTGGAATGCAAACTCCAACAAAACAGGTTTCAAACTCAGGCTACTTACACTGAAAAATGGGTAGGGCAAAATGCAGTCTTGAAGATTTTATGGTGTGTGTGTGTGTGTGTGTGTGTGTATGTGTGTGTGTATACATACATGTATATATACACATATGTATTAAAGACCTATGGAAATTCAGATTAGAGTAATTTACTTGATGATTTCTTCAGGTTTCACAAAGGATATCAAAGGCTATGTGGGTTTAGGGAATACTGTGGAGGTATTCAGGAAGAATTGGAAGGGCCAGTTCAGGGGTTATTTCTAGCCAATAGGTGAACAAAGGACTAACTGAGAATGATGGCAATCTAAGTATGAAGACTAAGGATAGAGAAGAAAGCAATCAGAGAGGTACAATAAACAGAACTTAGTGACTGGGTGGACATAAGTGGGCAGGGAGGAAGGGGTCAGATATCACTTTCAGACTTTGAGTCTGAGGAGTTAAGAGCACGATGTACCCACAGAAGAAACTGACAAGTAGGGAAGGGGAGCTGGATTTGGGTGAGGTTTTAGTCACGTTGAATTTAAAGTTAACAGTGTAATAGTCCATGCAAACATTCTGTGGACAATGGAAATATGAAGCTAGAGTTGAGGTAAGAGGTTTTAGCTATAGAGAGATTTAAGAATCATCAGCATGGTAAGCATGGCAAAGCATAGCCAGAGTGAAAAATAGAAGGAGAAAAGTGAAGAACCAAGGTCTGTATCTTGAGGAATGCCCTTTACTAAGAGATGTGAGAAGGAATAAGAACCAGGAAGGGAGATAAAGAGGTAGAGGTCATAAAAGTAAGAAATTTAGAAGGTGACTAACATACAAACAACACTATCTTTTCCCATATTTTTGTCCATTTCCTATGCAGAAGGAAAAGAAATGGGAAGATAGAGACCACTTTAAAACATCCTTAAATTTTGCAAAATTGCTTTTGTCTTCTATAATAAAGATATTTTATTTTATCTTTTAAGACACGGAGTGAAAAGGACCCTAGAGATCATCTAGTTTTATTCTTCCCATTTCTTATTCCTAATCAACCAACCCTTTTCTCTAACCCCAATATTAAATACATTTTCCCATAAGATCAGTGCTCCAATTATCTAAAACTATGTCAAAGAAAGGCAAAGGAAGACAATATGAACAATTTCTTTATCTTTATGTCCTTGTAAGGGACTTGTATAAACTTGGCAGTTGGGATATACAGTAACAATAACAAGAACAACAAAAACCTATCTCCTTAGGCTTTAAGCTTCTAGGGAACCAAGGTAGTATCTTTCAGAATCCAGAATAGTTACTAGGCCTGGGTATTCTACAGTAACCAATCAAAGATGTTTGAATGGGAAGGACATAGTTCTAAGAAACATAAAGTATTTGGAAATGATGTCAAGGACAAATGGAATAAACTAGCTTATACAGAGAAATACAGTATGGAGCTATATGAAAACCATACAGCATATATCTCTTTGGAACAACAACTTAATTTTTTATTCAAATCAAAGAAGATATGCTTTCAATACATTCTAATAAGAAATTAAAATAGTCATCATGCCCTACATCTTTACTGAATCTTCGTAGATGAATTAATTCCCAGAAACTGTCTTAAATACTATTTCCAACAGTTTTCCATTAAGGCAGGTTTCAATTATATGTAAGCAATGATAAAATATTGGGATTCTTAAGAATACATGGAAGAATACTGAGAATCAAAAATGAAGCTTTGGGTTTTGATATAAAACAGCACTGTGACTATGATATGATTTTATAAATAAAGCTAAAATAGCTAAAATAGGCCTGTATTTTAACTTTGCCATTTTTTGTTCAGATTAGATTTTTTTTGGGGGGGAGGTAGAGGAAAATCTACATTAATTTTAACACTGACTTGAAGTATTCTTATTAGCATATTTTATTTATATTTGCTAGTGAGAATGTCATCATTTCCAGATAAAGGAATGTTTAAAAGACCAGCTAACTTCCTTGGCTAGTCAAAATTATGAAGGTTTAAATCATTAAGATAAAAACTTTAAGGACTTCGTAGAAGAAATAGTTTCTCTCATCTAAGCCTGTTTGTCATTTGTAAGCACTTGGTCATGATGAAATACATTATTAATTTTCTCCAAATAATTTGACATCACATACATTCTAACCCTGTATCAAGAAAACTGGAAGAAAAAAGTCATTATTTGATGATTTGGAAGTGCTACACTAAAATTACTGCTTAAGTCTACATAATTACATAGAAATTAAGATGTAGTTTTAAAAAATTATCCTATACAACTTAACTATTGGCATTTAAGACATGAAGTGTTAACTCATTTATTTTTTGATTATTAAATGGCTCAAGGAAATTGGTTTAATGCAGAAAATAATGGTGGAAAAACAATTCAGTAAATGTAATTGTAAGACATTCAGACACGCAGATCAAATAAGCTACAGGTTGACTGGATAATTAGATCTTGCCTGTGATACTACATCTTTGCATCTTTAAGAAAGGACTTTATGAATATTGTCTTTAATAAAAGTTGATTACTTCAAGGAGACACTTTAAAAAACTACAAGGCAGTTAGGTATTTACATTTTTGGAATAAGCTTGCCTTGTTACTCCTCTAAGGTAAGAAGAACGGTGTCAACTTTCAATTAGGGGAGCATTCAGTGTTTGCTACAGGGGCTTTTATTGACTTTACACATCAAAGAAAAAATAGTTGCAACTGCATCCATTAAAGAAACTAAAGACAAAAGAAAAATATGGAAAATTAATTTGTTTAAATATATGATTAAAAGACCAAAAAGAAAAATGAGGATACTGTAATATCTGGTTCAGTTTGGCTCTAGATTTGGCCAATATGGCAAATCCATTACAGGCATCTGAGAAATCCGAAACATAATTAGTTCAAATATGTAGAGGCTCTTTGCTTTCATCAATATGGGAAACTCCTATGGGAACTTCTATCCAATCTTTCTATGAGTTAGTAGTGGACAAGTCTCAGAAAGCAGTCAGAAGGTCTGAAAGGTTAAGTGACCTGCCTATTCATGTCAGAGGATGGACTTGACCCCAGGTCTTCTTATGTTTAAGCTTAGAACTCTACCCACTATGCCAAAGTTATTCCTTTTTCTTTCCTAAACAGTGATGAAAAATAAAACAATGGCAGTCCTAACAATTTTTCACCCCAACCCATCAAATGCTTCATAAATTTTCAACAAACTTAAGGCAAAATGGCAAATATGATATTCTCTCAGGTGTTAATTAAGGGTTTTCTTTAAAAATGGCATAGGATAGAAGCTTGTTGCTATTTAGGTGAACCCTATCTATTTCTTGGAGGTTAAGATTAAGCTCCATGTAAGATATAAAAATAAAAAATTTGCATTAATAATAACATCTAAGCTAAAATTTTTTATAACTATATTTTCAAGTGCATCTTGCCCAGGTTATTTAACAATGAAGGTGTTGCAGTTTAGGGATCAAAGGAAAATAATCTTATGCTCTTTGTATTTTTTGTATGAAACTATCTATCCAAAACAAATCTATCCCATTTAAAGAAACTCTGCATGAGAGAAATGAAGTTATAAATATAAATTAAAATGTCAAGTGATAAATGTTTAGTAGAAATGTTGCTGTTTGGGATTATTTCATTGTAGAATTATATTACCATAATATTAGTTTATAATAAAAACTAAAAATTTTTAACCAGGTCAGCCTAACAATCACTCAGTCTTTAGAAGATGAGGCAGCAATGAGAACAGGTAGCACAACACAGTACGGTAGGTCATTTTGCTAAAGGGACACAGATCATACTGCTAGGCTGAGTCTTCTTTGTCTCTATTACAGAACTGCCGAATGTTTTTCCCTTGAATGGAGTAATGATCCTTATTTCCTGCTACTCTATCTCAATGTTATTTCTTCCCCCCTCTAATTGAAAAAGGCAAAAAAAAAAAATACAAACATTTTCTTGTTTTTCCACTTTGAAAATATTTGACAGATAGCTGTGTAAGCCCATGTCCACATTTGGTCCATTTAGGAAATAAAATCCTGAGGCACAAAAAAATTTCAAAATTACTTATCATGCCAATACTGGGGGACATAAATAGATGTTTAAAGAGCTGTCACCATTACATTTTGTTTAAGCTAATAGCATTATCAATGTTAGCCACTTCCCTGGGGAGCATTGTGGCAAAAAGATAAGGGAGTCCTATATAAGCATAAATTGCAAGATTGCCAAAAAACCATGATTAGCAAAACCATAGACTTTTAGCAGCTACTGAATTTCTGCCAAGAGACTATTTCTGAAACTAAGGAAGAAAGTATCTCTAATGATGTGAATATATACTCAGATTCAAAGCTATCTCTAGTTTGCTTAATGAATAACAAATATATGGCTCAAATGCTGGGCTCGAGTTAAAAAGGAAAATAAAACATACAAGAAAAAAAACCTTGTAAACTAGGCAAAAAATACCACAGAGGTTATCAAAATAGCAATCTTCAAAAAGAAACATGGAATGGAACTGAGGCACAGCCCTACCTTGTTAATGTCCTATATTTTAAAATAGGAGGACAACAGGCAGGCGCAAGATTAGTGCTAAACCTAAATTTCAGCTGAAATGGCCATAATGCATACTAGACACCACCACTTAATCATTTGGAATTATAGAGCCAAAAACTCATTTTTCAGAACTCCAAAGGGTCAGCTGATGGTCAATCCTAGCAGAGTTTCAAACCAGCCAAGATGAGGAAAGAAATATTTGAAGTCTGATAAGAACTTCTGTTTATAAAGCCTGCTGCTTCTTACAGAAGTCAATCTGAGATAAGCCTACTGTTAGGAAGTTGTGAGTGGCTGGGATTAGTTTGGACCCAAACTTTATTTCAGGCATAGAGAACTGGTCAGCCTCTTCAGGCTCATCAGTTATGGTCCTAGGCTCAGTCTGGGAGGTCTTTCTTCCAATCTATTCCTGAGTTTACCACATTGACCTTCATACCAATTTCCTGGACTGTGATTTAACCTAAAAGACTAATAATGGAGAATCTTAAGAATTTAGGAAAAAGATAAGAAAAAGAAGTGCCAAAGGGAAACAACAGTTTTGTTACTATCTTTGTTAAATTTACACACACACACACACACACACACACACACACACACACGGATGTATTTATGTATGTGTATATACATATTTCTGAAAAAAAAACCAACTATATTTAATAACAATAATAACTGGCATTTATATTGTGCTTTAAGGTGTGTAAAATGCCTTATGGATATTATCTCATTTGATCTTCACAAAAATCCTGGAATCTCCATTGTATACAGGAGGAAACTGAGGCATACAGCATTTCAGGATTACAACAATAGTGTCTAAGACCAGATTTGAATGTAGGGCTTCCTGTTAGAAGTCCAGTGCTCTCTCTATCCACTATGCCATCTTGCTGCATCTTATACAGATTTTTTCTTTTCTTTTTCCTTTCCTTTTTTTTTGATGATTAAGTTCACAATAAAAATAAAACTTGAAAAAATATTCACAATCTATTATAAACTTTCTTGAGATGAGAGGTTTTTTTTCCCCCCAGTAAGAATTTTTTGGTAACTGGTATTTAAAAGACTTGAAGTCTTTTGCTTGTGAGATACTCTGAGAGAGTATCATAGCATCCCACTGCTGATACCTGCTGGCTGTATGATCCTCAGTAAGTTCTGTAACTCTGCAGTGCCCCAGGCAATCCTAAGAGCAGATGCCTATCAATCTTGGTATAGGAAGAACTTCACAGGGAGCTACTTATAGCCAAGTCAAGCCAAGTCAAGTCAATATGCATTTACCAAAAGTCCATTAAGTACCAAGAATGGTGCCAAAAAGTCTTAACCTGGAGTCTTTGAACTTTTCTTTAAAATAACTGTATTTCAATACAATTGGTTTACTCTGTAATTCTATTTATTTTATTTGAAGCATTTAAACATATGATTCTGGGGAATCCTGTGGATTTATTCACCAGGCTGTCAAAGGAGACCAAGACTAAAAAAAAAAAAAATTAAGAACCCTCCACTATAATGATGAAATAACAGGTCTGATCCAAAAAAAAAAATTAATTCTTTGAAGCTTACTACACAGTTATCTTGGATACTGTATTTCTATATTATATATACTATTGGGAAAGGAAGCTTTTTTCTAAGAGAGCCTTTGATAATTTCCTGTTTATTCTGTATATTGCTTGTTTGTAAAGGTGTGTTGACATGTTGTTTCCACTATTAGGCTGTGAATTCCTCAAAAGGCTTGGTTTCCCCAGGACTTAGCACAATGCCTGGCACACAGTAGGAGTTTAATAAATGCTTACTGATTATGTTAATCTTGGGAAACAATACTTGATGAATTTGAGACTCATAGAACATTAAAGTTTATTTAACATCAGAAGTGGCTTGGTTTTTTCTAAATAGTGTCAAACTCCCAAGTTGATGCTAGTGTTAAAAGAAAAAAAAAAGAGCTAGTTTAAAAGTTTTTTGATTTATACATGAAAACTTTGGGTGATTTTTCTAATAGTTTTAATAATAAATAATATACTTCCATAAGATTTCCCTACCTCCACTGCTGATCCTGTCAAACTACAGGCAGAGAGAAAATGGCAGGATAGCTCTGCCATAATCCAGGTTAATAGTCCCTTAACAATCACAATGCTGTTTCTGAACATTACTTCTTACGGCACAAGCAGTGAGATATTGAGCTTTGAATCTAGTCCAGGATTATAATGAATAAAAGTTGTCCCTTGTGTTGATTGTCTGGTGTTCTGGGGAAGACAAATCTGTGGATTCAGTACAATTCCTTCCAGAAAATAGGCACCTAAATTATGAATGAAGCTGGACATTGGGGAACAACACTAGGGAAATACACACACACACACACACACACACACACACACACACAGACACACCCACACCCATTCTGTATATGTCACACTTCTGAGGAAAAAAAAAACAGAGCATAATATACAAGTCTCTATTTTTGTTAATCAGCACTCAATTATTAATTTTTTTAATGTTTCCAAGTGTGCGTTCTCTTTACTGTTCTATCTAGTTGTATTTGATATAACTTCGGATTTTTTGCTTTTGTAAAACATTTAGCATGACAGAGTTGTTTCTTTAAAAAAGGAATATCAAATTTATTAAACATCTGCTTTATACAACATCATAATCCTGCTAAGATAGAAGTGGTTCATTTATGAAGGGAAAAAGAACGCACAGGAAACAGTATTCAGGTAATCTGTAATATGATGTCTGAGTAGAAGAGACAGCATATTATTTGCTACTAAGAGAAAAGCCCTCTCAAGTTTCAAACAGCACAGATGTGGGAAGATTCAAGGCAGAAAAGAGCAGGTGGTATGGTAACAGTCATTAATTATAAGATGTGTAGGCTTAACATAAGATCCTCTTTTAAAGAATTAATTATCAATATTTTCTTGGCCTTTCAAAAATAGACTTTAAACTGTTTCTATAGTAGAATGTTTCTAAATAAAAAAATTATCACTCACAATTTTGCTGAACTACAATCACAAAAAGAGAAATTTTAAATTATAAAAATTACTTTTCTCATCTATCTGTGAAATATAGCTCTTAAATTATATTAAAGGAACTTAAAAATAATTTTAAAGGGATATTATCACAGAAATATAGCAATGAATTAATGCCTGAATTCTACCTGCTAATGAGATCTTATTATAAATGATCTGGAATCAATACTTGTCTTTTTATCCATTCATGACATTTCTTTGAATGAGTGTTATGTGCATCTTTATATTTAACTCTGGTATATGCACTTAGTTCAAACGCTGAACCATTTCCCTCTCCATACTTTCTTTACTCAGACTAGAAAATTGAGGAAAGGAAGTATGTCCTCCTCTCTTTATATATCAACTCATTCTTTATTTAACTAGAAAAATCTTACAAATAGTAAATTTACTATCAGTTTTTAGAGATGATGATGATAATGACTGATGGACAAAGAAACAGGATTTTCATAAAGCTTAATTTATAATAAAAATAGTTGAACACCATATTTATGTAAACCCAATGCCAAATACCCCAATGTCTGGCCTTTTGTATGGTTAGAATATTTCTCTTGTTATCATCCTATCAAAATAACAATCCTTATTTATTTTTATAGTTTTCTACTAATAACTAATTCATTAAGGCATTTTTATTTTACTCAGATTATTACAAGGAGAAAGTGATACATTCAATGAAAGTATGTTCTTCAAGCTTTTACTGTTTATGAGGTGAATATATGGAATTTTAAGCACCAAAACTCAATTTAATGGTATATATGGCTTTCCATAAAATGAAACTCTGTTGTGAGGAAATCACTCCGCAAATGTGAGAGCACTTTATAAATCTGAGTTGCTATTATCAAATATAATTTTAGTGATGCAGTGGAAATTTTTAATCTATTCTGACTCTAAGCTTCAAAGGATTCTTAGAACATATAAATGCTTTTTGAGAAATTATCTTAAATTATTAATTTTATTTAAAGTTAAGCTGATGAATGGCCAAAACACTCAGTGACAAGCTGATATCATCAATATTAAAACAAACAGTTGAACACTAGAGCAAAAGCTTGAGATTTTTCACTGGGGATTTCAGTTTTTATCAAACTAATTACATTAAAAAGCTTTTTAAAAAATCCCAGCTCCCTCTTAACAGCAAAACAGATCATTTACCTATAGGCAGTTTAAGATCTATTAAACAAAATGCCTCACCATGGCTTTACTCCAACATATACAAAGCCTGCTCTATACTTTGTCCTGTTCTAAAAGGTATTGGAAAGAAATTCATTTTTATTGCTTTAAAAGTCTTCTATAGCAATAGTAAGGAAGGTAGCAGGAAGGTAGGAGATTAAATGGCTACAGAGTAATCTGATAGGTGGCTTAATAATATATACAGAGAAACAAATTGATGGAGAGAAGCAGGAAACAGACTGGTATTTACATCCTCTAAATATCCCCTTAAATCCTAACAGAAGAATCTACATCACTATTTACAGTGAATTCTGGAAACAGATACAAAGATTTAAGTATAGCTGCAATATGAGCAGGAGAAAATTTTCTATTTTTTTCCCATCAAAGTAAAAATTTTTCTGAAGTCAAAAATAGTAAAGAAATATTGTTCTAGAAGAATGTCTACAAAATAAAAAAAAGGAGTCCTGTTTTTAGCAAAAAGTTTGAAACCTTAAAAGTTAATCAATCAACAAAACTGATGAACATTAGGGAACAAATATTTCACCAAATTCTGGAGTTCAGCAGTATGGGTACTCCTTTCACTAACATGCACCATCACTTTTTCCTGCCTTCATGAGATGCCATGGCTAAACACATTCATCATCTGGGCTAAGTGTCTTCACCGAGGTCAACAATTCAATTAAAAACATTCATTAATCATCTGCTCCCATACAATGCACTAGGCTGGGTACCAGGGACAGAGAGATGAAAATTAACACAGTTCCTCCTGACCCCTGAGGATCTTACAATTTAATAAGGGAGATAAGGCATGTATGCAAATGAGCTCCAAATAGGGAAGGTCCTGGTGAGGGTGAAAAAGAGGTCTGGACAGAATGCTAAGGCAAACCTGAGAATGGAAACTGCAATCACCTGAGAGAAGCAGGGATTACTTTCCATAAGAGGCAGGGCTTGATGGCAAGGCCATCAAAAAAGAGGATTTTTAACAAGTAGAATTGTGGATTATTCCAGACATGAAGGGCATTTGGCATAAAGGCTAGATCAGGAATTGGTTTGACAAAGTTAAGCATTTGGGATAAACAACCCTTCTGGAGAGCAATGTGAAACTCTACCTAATGGGCTATCAAACTCTGCAGGCCCTTTGAACCAGCAGTATTTCTATTGGACTTATATCCCAAAGAGATCTTAAAGGAGGGAAAGGGCCTCATATGTGCAAAAATGTTTGTGGCAGCTCTTTTTGTAGTGGCTAGAAACTGGAAGCTGAATGGATGCCCATCAATTGGAGAATGGCTGAATAAATTATGGTATATGAATGTTATGGAATATTATTGTTCTGTGAGAAACGACCAGTAGGATGATTTCAGAGAGGCCTGGAGAGGCTTACATGGACTGATGCTGAGTGAAATGAGCAGAACTAGGAGAATGTTGGACATGGCATTAAGAGCATTATGTGATGATCAACTATGACGGACGTGGATCTTTTCACTTTGAGGTGATTCAAGACAATTTCAACAGAACCATCTGCATCCAGAAAGAGAACTCTGGTGACTGAACATAGATGAAAACATAGTATTTTCACCTTTTTAAAAAAATTGCTATTTGTTTGTTTTTCCTTTTTTATGTTTTTTCCTCCCTTTTGATCTGATCCTTTTTTTGCTCAGCATGATGAATATGGAAATATCTTTGAAAGAATTGCACAAGTTTAACCTATATCAGATTGCTTGCTGTCTTGGGGAGGGGGAGGGTAGGAAGAAAAGGAGAAAAATTTGAAACACAAGGTTTTGTGAAGGTGAATATTGAAAACTATCATTGCCTGTATTTGGACACTTTAAAAAAATAAAAAAAAAATTCAGTGGGGCAGTGGATAGAGCACCAGCCCTGAAGTCAGGAGGACCTGAGCTCAAATCTGATCTCAGACACTTAACATTCCCTAGCTGTGTAACCCTGGGCAAGTCACTTAACCCCAATTGCCTCAGCAAAAATAAAAAAAAATATTCATAAAAAAGTTTAGAATAGAGACTAAAATGAAATACAGCTGGAACAATGGTTTGGATGGAATCAAGCTGTAGTGCTAAATGAGAGCCAAAGCAATTTGCATTTTAGTCTCCAGGTAATAGGGGAGATGTATCTGACTAGGTTGGTCATCAGGATGAGAGATACATGATTTAACTCTGAGAGCACATTAAGAAGTTTTTCCATGGTGACATGGTGAAGCTTTCCCTCTTCAACAGCCCACTAATCAGTTAAAAAATACAATTTCACCATATAACAGAACCTTAGATCAGAATTATAAAGAGCGTCAAACGGCCATGGAGGCTAACTCTATTATTTTAAACATGAGGAAATAGAGACACAAGTGAATGAAGGTCTTGCTGCAGGCCACATAAAAAGTAAACTTCAGCAGAAGGATCTGGGCCCATATTCTCTGACTCAGATTCAGATCTTTTTCTCCTCTGTATCTAACTGGGATATAGGGGAAGAGATTCAGAACTTGGGCCTAAAGATTTACTTTTCAGCACAAGAAGGCTGTGACCAGAAGCATTTTTATGCCCATATTCAGAGGTATGGATTTTTCTAACATGCATTGGGAATTTCTTTAATCAATCAATCTCTCTCTCTCTCTTTCTCTCTCTCTCTGTTGCTCTCTCTCTGCCTCTGTTTCTCTTCCTCTCTCCCTTCCTCCCTTCCTTTTCCTCACAAATCTATGTATCCTTCTCACCAAGCAATCATTTTCTCCCACTGAACTATCCATTTACTCATGTTTTTGAACTATCTGCCCTCAACTTTATTAAAAAACTCAAGAAACATTTATTAAGCACCTACATGCCAAGTACTATGTCAGGCAAGGGAGACAGATTACAAAACTCAAGAAATCTTTATTCTTAAAGATCTTACATTCTACAGGGGAAAAACAAGATGTACACAGATAAAAAATACAGGACATGTACATAGCAATTTTGGGAATGCTAGGAGAACATTAAAAATATGGAAAAAGCATCTCCTAGGAGGGTCCAGTTGAATTGTGTGAACACAGAGCCAAGTGATAGAAAAGAAGAGGAATAGTATTCTAGGTATGGAGAACATGAGTGGAATACAGAGTACAATCTATAATCAGCCTAAAAGAAAATTAATTCTGGATGTATTAAATTTCAGATGTTTAAGATATAGCCATTGAAATGTCCAGCAGGCCAGTGGAGATATGACCTGGGAATTTAAGAGAAATGAGAGCTGGGACTAATCCACATAGAGATGATAGCTGAACCTACAGAAACACGAAGAGATGACTAAGAGAGAAAAGTGAAATGGGCCCAAGAATATCCACATACATAGGAAAAGAACATAGCTAATCATCCTGAAGGAGGCAAAAGCACTGGTCAAAGAGATGGAAGAGCCAAGAGAAAGCACTATCTTCAACAATCAGAGATGACTCAGAAAGAGGGGACAATCAATAATATCAAATACTATAGTCAGATCAAGAGTATGAATTGTGTGAATACAGATGTGAAATTAGAGTTAATGGTTGGTGTTGGTAGACAATGGGATCAGGTCAGTTTGTAAATATAAATTATCATAATTACAAATTACTGGCTAAAACTAGGAATGTCATATTGGAGTATAAACTAGAGATCCTACCACCTTCTACAAATACGCGTTGTGAAAAAAAAAGCTGTGACAAGAAAATGATTTTTATAAAGCCTTATGTTTTCTTTTGCCATTGCTATCTACAATCTTAAAATAATCATTGATAGGAGTTGATGAATAGTAAGAAATATATTTGTAAAATGAAACTTACAAAACAAAAAAAATTAGAGAAAGTTAGATTTGATATTTTTCAGAGATAATGCAAGGAAAATAATTGTGAATACAGATTTTCAGACAATAAAAATGCCCTTTGTTGAAATTTTAATTGAATGCAAGTATTACATTCCGGACACTTTTCAAATTGAACTCTGTCCTACATCTAACTAGCATACATAAGTAAATATATTTATCACTTTTACTAAAACTGCATTCATTTCTGAAGGCAGGTAAATCAATAAAACAGTAAAGGGGAAAGTGAAATTGTAACTGTAGGACAAGGTTTTGTGGAAGATGAAAATAGTGGTTGAGGAGGCCTGGCCATAGAAGATGTGTGTTCCACAGCTTTCGTTTGCTTTGAGGTCTTCTATCCCAATACTAACCAGTCCCATCTAGCTTAGCTTATGAGATCTGACAAGAGTATAGCCCATAGCAATAATGATGCAGCATAGTGATTTTATTTCTTATTTTATTCATTGCAGCCCCAGGGAGAGAGATAACGAGAACAGGAATGAAACTCAGGTCTCCTACATAAAACACTGCAGAATACTACTACTAGGTCACCAGGAAAAAAAAAGAGAGAAAGATTTTATTTTAAAAGACTTTATATATTATAATACTCATGGTGGCAAATCTATAGTTCAGCCTTCTCAATGACTCATTAAAACCTCATGTGACTAGCTCATACATGTGAATTAAAATGTTCATATTCAGGAGTTTGATATCTGCCCAATGCTGAGTAAAAGATATAACTCCATTATATCAACAATTTTTTTAAACAAAAATTTACATTAACAACTTTTTAGTTGCGAGAAAGATCAGACATTTGTTAAAAATTAAAAAATGACTGTAGAATTTCACTTTTCATCTAATATTTATATAGGATATCTATTCTTTCAACTCTCTTCCACCTGCTATATAAAATGCTAGAAACTTTAATCGCTTATGAAATACATGGCCAAATGAAAATCTCCTTTGAAGCTGAAGTTACCTGGATACTATTCTTCTAAGAAAAAAATTCTATGATTAGCTATATATTAAATCTACTCATATATTCAGACCTGTAAATACTGTTACCATTATATTTAAATAGGGTGCCCCTCTAGATTAAATTTCACCTGCCTGAGATCCCAATATCTTCAGAGTATGGCACTTTCTACATATTAATCAAAAAGCACCCATATAACAAATGGTTTTTACTCCTTTGCTCTTTATCTGTACACTCTCTATGATATCAGGACATTCCTTTTCATATGACCTGCTAGTCTCTTTACAATCAATTATATAACCTCCCTGGTTATAATAGGGAATTCATCTATATTGTAGGGAAAACAATACAAGTTGTAGAGTTAAATATCTTGCTAAGAAAGGTACAAGAATTAATGAGGATTTACATCCTTCTTAATGTGAATCTATTTAATTATAAAATTTTGGAGCTGAAAGGAACCTGGAGTTAGTCCACTTGGATTTGGGTTCTAGATCTGTTGGTATTTAAATGATCTTGGGCAAATCAATAACTTATGCTGCTTGAATCTAACTTCTCTAGGAAGTTAGTTCTTTAACAGGAAAAATGAGGGGACTGAAATAGATGATTTCTGAGATTCATTCCAGTTCTAAAGCTAGAATTCTATTACTGGCTGATCTCTAAGCTCCTCTTCACAGACTATACTTCTCTGGATTTGTCATCATGCCCCCATATCAGGTATCACTTCTCATTCTTTTCAGCTTTTTTTTTTTTTTTTTTTTTTGGTATTTTCAATCCCCAGTAGATTTTTTTTTTCTAAAAAATGTTTTAATTGATATCTTCTATTTCTTACATCACCATAGTTATCCTAAATATCTCATTCCCATAGGGTCATAAAATATAAAACTAGAATTTTTTAAAGAAGAAAAAAACAAACAACTGTGTTCACCAATCAATACATTAAAATGCGTAATTACACATTGCTTTCCAAATTGGTTGCAATTTTACAACTCCAGCAACAATGTATTAATGTGCCATCATTCCACAACCCCTCCAAATTTTGACCCTTGCCAATTTTGGGGGTCTTGTAAATTTGAAGGATATGAAATAAAATCTCAGGGCTGTTTTGATTTGCATTTCTCTTACTAGTGATTTGGAACAGTCTTTCATGTGGTTGTGAATTCTTTGAAATTCTTCTTTTGAGAATTTATTGCTCATATTCTTTGACAATTTATCTACTGGGGAATAGTTACTGGTTTATATATATATATATATGTCTTAAATAATTATTAGTGTTATATACATATATATGTTTATGTATATGTATCTATGTCTTAGATACCAAACCCTTCTCAGAGAAGCTTGATAAAGATAATTTATTTGCTATTCAGCAACTTACCTTTTTCATAAATACATTAAATTTATCTATTCAGAAGCTTTTCAGGTTCAAGTAATCTAAATTATCTATTTTATCTTTTACAATTTGCTTCTATCTTTTGTTTGGTCAAGAATACATCTCCTACCTATTTACCTATGAGAGATATAAGGTCTGTTTCTCTTCTATTTTTTAAAAAATGTAATCTTTAATATTAGCTGTGTATCCATTTAGACCTTATACTGAAATATGATAAGGTATTAGTCTAAGCCTTATTTCTGCCAGATTGCTTAAATAAGGATTTTTTCCTAGATAATTTATTTTTTTCTACTTTATTAAACTCTGAGATATTGAATTCTGTTGTTCTGATTCTCCTTTGTTTAGTCTGTTCATAAACCTATCTTTCTTTCTTTCTTTTTTTTTTTATTTGCAAAACATATGTATGGGTAATTCTTCAACATTAACCCTTACAAAGCTTTCCATCACAAATTTTTCCCCCTACTCCCCACTCCTCCCCTAGATGGCAGGACATCTAACTACATGTCAATTATGATAAAATACTTGACAAATTGAATATATGTATACATATTTCCACACTTATTGTTGTGCAAGAAAAATCGTATCTATAAGAAAGAAAAATCAGATAAAGGAAACACAATGTAAGCAAACATCAATCGAGAGTATGAAAATGTTATGTTGTGGTCCACATTTCACATCTCTCTCTCTGGGTGTATATGGCTTTCTTCACTGAACAACTGGAAGTGCATAAACCTATCTTTCTATTCTTTATCCAATAACAGGTGATTGATGATTATTAGTACTTTCAAATATAGTTTGAGGCTTGAAAGTGCTGTTCATCCATACTTCTTTTCATTATTTCCTATGATATTCTACATCTTTGTTTTTACAATGAATTTTGCTATTGTTTTATCAAATTCTATAAATTAGCTCCTTGGTAATTTGATTGATGTAGAATTAACACCACAGATAAATTTTGGTAGTACTGTCCTTTTTATTATAGTTGTACAATTTCATCATGAGCACTAAATATTCCTCCACCTGTTCACCTTGTTCTTTATTTAAGGAACACTTTGTAACTGAATCTACACAAGTCTCTTATGTGCTCAACCTATGGTAGGTTGAGACACAGATATTTTAAACATTTTGTAGACATTTGGAATATGATTTCTCTTTCTTTTCTTGTGTTTTGTTATTATTGCATAGAAATGCTGTTGACTTTTAAGGATTTATTTTGTAGCCATCAACTTAGCTGAAGCTATTATTACAATTAGTGCTTTTGTTGATTTTCTTTAGGATTCTCCAAGTAAACCATCATATCATCAATAAATATAGTTTTATCTCCTCTTTATCAATCTTTATGCCTTAATTTCTTTCTTTTGTCTAATTGCTGAAGGTAGCATTTAAAAAATTTATCAAATAATAGTGGAGATACTTTTTATAATATTAAAAAAGGTTCCTTTATGTCTATTCTTTGTAGGGTTTTTAGCAGAAAGGAGTATTTAACTCCGTTAAAGGCTTTTTCTGCATCTATTGAGATGATGAGGTTCTGGATGTTGTTTTTAATATGATCATGTTAATTGCTTCCTAATGTTAAAACCTATTTATATCCCTGACATAAATCCCACTTGGTTCCTGGGCAAATCATCGTAGTTTGGCAAGATTTTATTTAAAATTTTTGAGTCAATGTTCAGTAATTATCTTGACCTAGAGTTTTCTTTCTTTTCTATGTTTCTTTTTTATTTTTTCTTGCCATATTTGGACCATATTTGCCTCACAAAAATTCTAGATTAGTGTTTTTTTTTTTTTTGCTTTTTTGCTGAGGCAATTGGGGTTAAGTGACTTGCCTAGGGTCACACAGCTAGGAAGTGTCTGAGACCAGATTTGAACTCAGGTCCTCCTGACTTCAGGGCTGGTGCTCTATCCACTGCGCCACCTAGCTGCCCCCAAGATTAGTGGTTTTTTTTTTAACTTTTTTTTTCTTTTCTTTTTTTTTTTTTTTGCTAAGGCAATTGGGGTTAAGTGACTTGCCCAGGGTCACACAGCTGTTACATGTCTGAGACCAGATTTGAACTCAGGTCCTCCTGACTTCAGGGCTGGTGCTCTATCCACTGCGCCACCTAGCTGCCCCTTTTTTTTAACTTTTGAGAATAATTTATGAAATATCAGTATTAATGTCTCTTCAAAAGTTTCATAGATTTAATAACAAAAAGTGGAAAGAGATGAAAAATTAATTGGAAATGAAATAATCTAATCTTAAAAAATAAATGGGTCAAAGAACAAATTATAGAAACAATCGATAATTTCAAGAGAATGACGACAATGACACAACATACAAAAATTTATGGGATTTAGGCTAAGCGGTACTTAGGGAAAATTTATAACTCTAATTGCTTACATCAATAAAGTCAAGAGAGAGCTCAGTAATTGGGCATGCAACCAAAAAAAAAAACTATAAAAGGAACAAATTAAAAATCCCCAAATTAAAAATCAAAAGAAATTAGTAAAATGAAAGTAAGAAACCACTGAATTAATAAGGAAACTGGAAGCTGGTTTTATGTGAGGGGGAGGGAAACACAATAAAATAGATAAATAATTGGTTAATTTGATTCAAAAAAGGAAAGAAAATCAAATTAGAAGCATCAAAAATGAATAGTATGAATTCATTACCAATGAAGAGGATTATTCTTAGAACTCCTTTGTCCAATTCTATGCTAATAAATTTGTTTTTTTTTTAAATTTTTAAATTTTTTTTATTAAATCTTTTTATTTGTATAACATATGTATGGGTAGTTCCCCAGCATTGATCTTAACAAAGCTTTCCATTACAAATTTTACCCCCAGTCCCCTCCTCTCCCCTAGATGGCAGGAAGTCCACTACATGTTAATAATGTTGAAATGCTTGAGAAGTTATGCAAGAAAAATCCTATCTACAAGAAAAAAAAAGAATCAGAGAAAGGCAACACAGTGCAAGCAAATGTCAATAGAGATCATGAAAATGTTATGTTGTGGTCCATATTTCATATCCCTCTCTCTGGGTGTATATGGTTTTCTTCAGTGAACAATTGGAACTGGTTTGAGACAATTCTTTGTTGCAGAGAGCCATGTCCATCAGAATTGATCATCATGTAATACTGTTGTTGCTGTGTATGATGATCTCCTGGTTCTGCTCGTTTCACTCAGCATCAGTTCATGCAAGTCTCTCCAGGCCTCTCTGAAATCGTCCTGCTGGTCGTTTCTTACAGAGCAATAATATTCCATAACATTCATATACCATAATTTATTCAGCCACTCTCCAATTGATGGGCATCCCTTCAGTTTCCAGTTTCTAGCCACTACAAAAAGGGCTGCCACAAACATTCTTGCACATGTGGGGCCCTTTCCCTCCTCTAAGATCTCTTTGGGATATAGGCCCAGTAGAAACACTGCTGGGTCAAAGGGTATGCACAGTTTGACAACTTTTTGAGCATAGCTCCAAATTGCTCTCCAGAATGGTTGGATCCGTTCACAGTTCCATCAACAATGTATTAGTGTCCCAGTTTTCCCACATCCCCTCCAACATTCATCATTATCTTTTCCTGTCATTTTAGCCAATCTGACAGGGGTGTAGTGGTACCTCAGAGTTGTCCTAATTTGCATTTCTCTGATCAATAGTGATTTGGAGCAATTTTTCATATGACTAGAGATGGTTTTAATTTCATCATCTGAAAATTGTCTGTTCATATCCCTTGACCACTTATCTATTGAAGAATGGCTTGTATGCTAATAAATTTGACAAACTAAACAAAATGGATGAATATCTACAAAAATGTAAATTGCTCAGATTAACTGAAGAGGAAATATAATACTTAAATAAACCAATCTTAAAAAACGAAATGGAACAAACCATTAAGGAACTCCCTAAGAAAAAATCCCCATACCAAACAGATTCACAAGTGAATTATACCAAACATTCAAAGAACAACTAATTACAAAACTATGTAAACTACTTGGAAACAGGTGAAGAAGTCCTGCCACAGTCCTTTTATGACACTACATGGTGCTGATACTTAAATCAGTAAGAGTCAAAACAGAGAAAGAAAATTATAGAACAATTTCTCTAATGAATATTTTTGCTAAAAATTTAAATAAAATACTAGCAAGGAGATTACAATAATATATCATGAGGATTATATGCAATTACCAAGTGGGATTTATATCAGAAATTCAGACCTGGAACAATATTAGGAAAACTATCAGAATAATTGATCATATCAGTAACAAAACCAACAGAAATCATATGGTTATCTCAACAGAAACAGAAAAGGTCTTTGACAAAATATAATGCCCATTCCTACTAAAAATACTAGAGGGCATAGTAATAAATGGAGCTGACTTTAAAATGTTAAGCAATATTTATCCCAGACTATCAGCAAGCATCATCTTTAATGGAGATAAGCTAGAAGCCTTCACAGTACAATCAGGGGTAAAGCAGCAGTGCTCATTACCACCACTATTACTCAATATTGTATTAGAAATGTTAGCTATAGCAATAAGACCAGAAAAAGAAATTGAAGGAATTAGAACAGACAATAAGGAAACAAAACTATCACTCGTTGAAGATAATGTGATGGTATACTTAGAAAATCCTAGAGAATCAACTAAAATACTAGCTGAAACAACTAACAACTTTTTAATTTCAGAAAAGCTTGGAAAAACTCACATGAACTGATGCAAACTGAAAAGGGCAGAACCAGAAGAATATTGTACATAATACTAGCAATAGTGTACAATGAAGAACTGTGGGAATTGTCACAGGAGGGAGGAGGGAGCAATAGAATCTAGAACCCATAAACTTTTATTTATTTATTTTGCTTTTTGCTGAGGCAATTGAGGTTAAGTGGCTTGCCCAGGGTCACACAGCTGGGGAATTTTTTTTAAAGTGTTGGAGACCAGATTTGAACTCAGATCCTCCTGACTTCAGGGCTGGTGCTCTATCCACTACGCCACCTAGCTACCCCAAGAACTCATAAACTTTTAAAAAAAATACCAAATGTTAAAAATTGTTAAAAATAAAAATATAATTGGAGGGAAATAAAATTATTTAAAAAAATAAAAATTTCATTGAATTCTCCTGTGAATACATTACAACCAGGAAATTGTTTACATTTTTTCTTTATTTACAACTCAATCTAACGCCTTTTCTGAGACTGGACTATTATTTTTTAAAAGTCTTCTGATAGTTTAGATATTTCAAGTATTCCTCTCTTTCTTTTGTGTTCTTACTTCTGTTAGCATATAACTGTATAATATGTTCTGATTATTTTTTTTATTTCATTTGGTTTTGCTGTGATTTCACCATGTTCATTTGCTATTTTATTGACTGTCTTTTTTGCTCTTTTCTTTTTAGTACAATTAGCTATGGAGTTACCAATTTTTATTAGTTTTTTCCCAGAAAAAAAGTTTTCAATGCTTTTATTTATTATTTCTATGTTTTGGTTCCAATTTATCTATTTCTCATTTAATATTAAGCATATTCTCTCTTGTGCATATTTTAAGTTTATTTGTTAGTTTTTTATTAGAAATATATATTAAGCTGATTAATTCTATTTTTCTATTTTGTTAATACATATTTATAAGATTATGATTCTCCCCTTTCCACCTCCCATCCTGGAAGACTGTTAGCACATCCCAGAATTTTTGTTATGTTGTTTCATATATTTATGCCCTGCAATTTGCAATGTTGTTCCCCTACCCCCACCCCCCCGGTGTTGATCTATGAATTCTTTCAATTGGGATTTTATTTTCTATGTTCTAAAATTCTGGGTGGTTGTCTTCTATTATTTCCTGAATTATGTTTTTTGTTTTTTTTTTTTCTTTTTTGATCCTATCATGTTGTTCTGGGAGACCTATTATTTTTATGTTTTCTCTATGCATCCTGTATTTGAGGTCAGTATGTTTTGCTTGCAATAATGATCATATTTCCTGTTTTTGTTTTTTGCTTCTCTTCTTATTGATTGTCCTTCACTTCAATATAGTTGCATTTCCAATCTATTATTCTATTTTTTGGGGGGGCTTCTTTGATAATATTTGCCATCATAGATTCCAGTTTTTTTAATTCTAGTTATTAGTTTTGTTCTATGAGCCGTAAGTTTTGCAATCCTGGCCCTGGCAGAGAATGGCCATGCTGGTGCTATGAGGTTGTCTACACTGGCACCAGCAGTTCAGATTTCTGTAACATTTGTCCTGTGGGGTTACAGCTGCTCTCTTTCTGTTGTAGCCTGGATAAACATTTTTGGCCTGGAGGTAGGGCCTCCATGGCTATGGAAAGAAGGAGAGAAGTTGCTGTTAGCCTGTGTCAGGTCCTTGGATCTGTTAGAACAGCTTAGCTGTCAACAGCATAAAAGGTGTGGGAGAGGTATTAAGTAAGCCCATTAAATTTTTTTTTAAGTTTTTAAACTTGTTTTAGATTCTGGGTGTTTTAGATAATGAAGAAAATTGAAGTTGCTTTATGTTTGGTGCATAATTTTTCTTTTGGAGAGGTCTGAGGGATTGTGGGGAATCAGAGAAAATATCTCCTCCATTTTGTTGCTTCCATTACCTGGGTCTCTCTCCATTAGATTGTAAGTTCATTGAGGGCAAAGGCTCATTTTTCTTCTTCTATTCCCAGAACTTAGCACAGTGCTTGGCACAAAGTAAACACTTAATAAATATTTATTGATTGATTTGTTTTTCTACTTCTAAGTTCTACTAAGTCATGTAGAATTAGATAATCCTTTCTCTTTAAAGAGGAAATCAAAATCCATAAATATTAAGTGACTTGCTTAAGGCCCTACAGACAGGACTAGAACCTATTTTTTTTTTTTAAAACTCAAAAACCTGTTTTCTTTCAAGCACTACATCATACTGCACTAATGCAAAAATTTTAGATGGTAGAAGTAGTATTTAAAATCCCAAGGAAAGAAAAGGAATGAACAAGGTAAAGAAAATAAATTCTGGAAGTAAATTGAAGGTATTTTATTAGTTTAACAAGAATTTATTTAAAAATCTTTGTGTGTGTACAATCTTGTAATGGATAATAATGGAATGTACTTTGTAGAAAGACAATGTAAGAAGGTGCCTAAGAAAGTAAACATTTCTTCCAATACCTAGCTTTGAAGGCATATAAAACAAACTGTACCAGAATACAAAAAAGGCAGAAAAGGTACTAAATTTTAAGTCAGCAAAACTCTGAATTTTAAAGGTGTATCTTTTCTTTCTGGAATAAACATGTTTTTTAAGTGGTAAATGAACATGTAATTTAAAAAATCCCTCAAAGAATATTTTAAATGCAGTAGGAGAGTTTATTATTTAGAGTTCTTTGATGATTTCTTTGATAAAGTGAACAATCACCCTATCCCTTAATTTATCTCTTTTGTAAATGATAATTTTTCACATATCAGTTTTTCTTTCACATGGGATATACCTGTACCTCTTTCTTTGAGCACCCCAGGATATAAATACAAATTGATGCACTTAATGATAGTTTTTTTAGCACACAGTGTCTACAACTTGTGCCCACCAGAGCAAATGCTTTTTTATAACCTCTTTGTTGCTCACAGAACATTATAATTCTGGCAGTCATGAAATCCTATGGATTTCACCTGTTACAAATTTTATTTTGCCTAAATTCAGCTTTAAATGCCAATTCCTATATCAAGCTTTATACAAGGTCACAAATATAGTAACCAGAACTCGAACACACTCCTCTTTCCACTGCAGTGCTTCTTCTACCACACCAGACTGAACTAGTTTAGGATACATAATCTCCCTAAGAGTCCAGACCCAAACCTACTAATGAGGTCCCTTAGATATCACAACACAACTTATCTGTACTTCCCTTAGGCACCTGTCAGGTATTATTTCATTTTATGATTATTGTATATGTCATATGTTCTTATAAATCCAAAAACTCCATGAAGGCAGGGACCACATCTCATTTATACATATATATATATTTTTTAATATATTTTTTTATATATTTCACCAGTTCCTAGCACAGAATTCTGAATATAGGAGGTTCTTAATAAATGTTTATTGGCAACCCCATTTAAAAGATCAGTAGGAACTATATTGTTAATTCCAAATCCAAGATTACACCCTGTTATAGTCACTGGAAAAGCAAGTTCATATATATCTTTGACCTAGGTAGTTTGTATAATAATGGCATAACTGATATAGCAGTCTACATTTTTAACCACTATTCTAATAGTAAGATTTCTAAAAGAAATGTGAATCATGCTATATTTCTACATGACTTATATATCCCCTTGTAAGATCCTGTGGACTATTCATCTTTTTCATTAGTTTCTTCTGTGATTTGGGAAAACTGAATCTTCTTAGCCCCAACACTGACAAAATAAAAGCCTTGAAGTAAATGAAAAATTCTTAAGAGTGATTTTTGAGGTATCAAGCTCAAACATTATAAATTCATTGTCTTTCTATCTTCCATACCCAGCATAATACCTGGAACATAATAAGCTCTTGACTGCTGTCCCACTGCATCACAGTGTTATGACAAGAAGCCAGGAATACAGAGTCCACACCATACTACAAACAGGTCACATTCCATAGTAGTTAATCACAAACTGCTATCAACTACAGAAGGTCACATGAAAGAACATTGGCGTTAGGATAGAGACCTGTATTTAAATCATGATCCAAGATTTACCAACTGTGTCACCCTGACCAAGTCACAATAGCCATTGTGGGACTTTGTTTTCTTAACTGTAAAATGGATCAAAATGCTTGTACTGCCTACCTGACAGACAAAGTTATTAGGGGGGAAAAAGAGCACTTTACAATATTAAATCACTCTGTAGATGTGAAATATTACCATTTTACAGGGTTTAACCCTTGACTTAATATTATTTACATTAATAACTCTGATGATGGAATGATTTAAATTTTATTCAGGTTTTTAGGTAACACAAATATGGAAGATATAGGTAATACTAAAAATTATATTAAATAAATGATCACTCAAAAATATGATAAATGTAAACACTCTAAATAAACACTGGTGTTATAGGTGGGGCCCAGAAGCATCTAGCTGACACAGAGGAAGAGTATTAGATATGCTGTCAGGAAAACCTGACTCCAGGTCTAGCCGCAGCCACTCACAAGCTGCATCACCCTAGGCAAGTCACTTAATTGCTGTCTGAGTTTCTTCCTCTACAAAATAGGGATAATGACAGCAATTACCTCCCAGCATTGCTGCGAGACTAAAATGACATGATATTTATAAAGTGCTTTGCAAATCTTATGGAGCTATATAAATGATACCTAGTGTTATTATTACTACATTATCCACTTTGGGGACAAACATTTCTAATACCTTATCTGAATTAAAGTTATCTACTTAAAAATACTTTGCAATTGAACTTTATTATTGTTATTGTTATTATTATTATTATTATCATTATTATGACCTACTTAGGATGGAAACAGACTGCTAAGGTTTAAGGATTGCAGAAAAAATTCCAGTATGTGAATCACAAACTGAACATTAATCAGGACACAGCACTGTTATTAAAAGTGTGTGCAATATATTGAAATAAATGAATGAATATGTGACCTCAAAGAGCCAGGCAATAATTAGTCCATTCTGGCTGGCACTTATCAATTCCTTATTGGATTGTTGTATTCGGATCTGTTCTCTCTATTATAAAAAGCAAGAGGATACTTGAAAGGGACCACAGAAGGGCAGCAAAAACAATTAAAAGGATAGTTCACATTTTTCAGCCTAGAGAATATAAGGATAAAAGGTTATTTAATTGTCTTTAGGTACATGAGTATTTATCATAAACAGATACAGAACAGTTTTCCTTCCTTTCCACTTGAAGACTGGAAAAGAGGGAAGCTACTATATTTCTGCAATTGAGGGTTCAGAGAGTCATAAGAATGATCATTTGGACCAAAAATGGAACTGAAAACTGAAGAAGGGCTTTGAAATCTCTATTCCAAGAGACAATATGGGCAATGATTTTGTACTGGATTTCTTTTTAACCTCTCAAGTATTAATCAATAAGTCCTTCTACATGTAATTATGTACCAATTACTCAAAACTAGCAAGGGCTTAGTCTATAGAAGATGCCACATAATACAAGACATGGTCCAAGCCCTTAAAGGGCATCCAGGCTAGTTGGGGAGGCAATACTAATCCAAGTGAAACAATTAGACCATAAGTGTGACTTAATAGTTATTTGAAAGAGGGAGAGATGGGGGGGGTGGTCTGGAATAATAAGGAAAATATTGTAGATAAGATAGGGCTGGAGATGGGTCATAACAAATGAGAGGGATTTGGTTAAACAGAAGAAGAAGAAGCACACTAAGTTTGGTTCATTCAGTGTTAAAAGGAATGCAGATAGGAATCAACATACTACAAATGAAAGCCAACAGTAGACAGGCAAGGTTGGATTAGATGTTGGAAAGCATTAAAAACTAGGCAGGGGAGTTTGCATTTGACATTGCAGCTAAAAAATTATTGTAGGCTCTTGAATACAGCAGGGATTGAGTGATGGTTGTGTTTTAGGACTGGTCTAATGTTGGTATCCAAGATCATTTGAAATTTGTAGGGATCAGAATTAGGCATTGTTGTTACAGGAATAATTCTGGTATAAGATGATAAAAATGAGGACTAAAGTTATAGCAGTGCAAATGAGGAGAAAAGGATGAATTTAAGAAACATTTCAAAGGAAAGAAAATGTGATGAAGGAGAGGAAGGAGTCAAGGATAATTCCAACTTCTTTTTTTTTTTTTTTTTTTTTTTGCTTTTTGCTGAGGCAATTGGGGTTAAGTGACTTGCCCAGGGTCACACAGCTAGGGAATGTTAAGTGTCTGAGATCAAATTTGAACTCAGGTCCTCCTGACTTCAGGGCTGGTGCTCTATCCACTGCGCCACCTAGCAGCCCCTAATTCCAACTTCTTAAGAGACTTAAAGCATGGCAGATTCAATGCAACTAAGCAACTATTGTGCACTCAGCACTCTGTAGCACTATTGGCATAAATTAGGGAGAGAGGAATTAATTTAGGGGAAGAGAAGATAAAATCCAGTTTTGGATATATTAAAACTGAGGTTACAGGATTGCAATGTGTTATAATTGTAAAATGCTTAAGGTTATAGCATTTTAAAGATGGAAGGGAATTTAGAGATTATACCATCCCCCATAACTGATAATTAAGGAAACAGAGGCTCAGAAAGTCTAAGGTCCCCTAGTTGCTTAGTGGTAGAATTGGTAATACAACTTAAATGTCTTGATTCTATTTGGAAAAAAATAGCTGATAGGGAGCACTCAAAAGGAGATATGTCATAGGAAGCTTACTGAGAATTCATATGCACCCTCTTTTAAGAAATTTGGTATTTCTCCCTATTTAAAAATAATACCAAGTTGTACAATTGGAAATAAAAACAGACTGGAAATGGTCTACAAGAAACAAAGAAGCATTGTATATAACAGAACTCTGAGATTACCCCCAATTTATCTAATATCTTGTTTGTACATAGTTTGCATAGTTGTGTCCCCCATTAGACTGGAAGCCCCTCGAGAGCAGAGGCCTTTTTTTTAGCCTCTCTTTGTATCCCCAGAGTTTAGCATAGCGCCCAGCATATAGTAAGCTCCTAAAGATGCTTGTTGACTTGAGCTGATCTTTACAGTTTTATATGCAAGTCTATTTTTTGTTCTCTCTATATTAAAATGTTTATTTTTGTTGAAAATTGTTGTTTCTAATAAAATAATTTTTTAAAGTTGACACTAGATACTTGAGATAAGCTGACTACTTTAATGTTTTTTTTAATGCTAAGAAAACAACAGAAGCATACTGTGTCATATAGTTTTTGTTTTCTAACAAAAGAAAATATGCAAAATTCATCTGCAGATATAATCTTCTTCCTGGAACTAAAGTCAAGAGGAAGTTTCTGGGTGGGTTATGTAATGGAAATTGGGTAGCATAGCAGAAAGTATCTTTACTTGTAGGTTTACAAAAGATAGACAAAACTGTATTCAAACAGATGATTATATATCTAAAAAGACTGAGAACATAACATTAAATTGTAATTCAGTGAAGGTATTTCTGTAGGTGGCCAAGATAATATGATCCAGGTTCTTTCCTTTCTGAGGATTTATCAAAACACACTTCAAGGTGACTCATTACATAGACTCTCAACTATCAGATGTTAAAAATGAACCCTTGAGAGAATGAGTTCCTTGAGAACTGAACCTGACAAAATCAGAATTTCAGGATTGGATGGGAAGTCATTGGCCATTGAATCCAAACATATCTGAACCTCTCTTTCATCAAACCTGAAAAGGGGTCATGAAGACTTCCAATAAGGGGATATTCACCCTTTCTCAAGGCACATCATTTTACTTTCTCTCTTTATTTCAAGCTGTGCCCTCTAGGGCTAAATGGAGCGAGTTTGCGCTTTCACATGAGAGCCCTTCTAATAGTTTGACACAGTTTACTTGGCTTCTCTCTCCAGTCTCAATAACTCCAGCTCCTTTGAACTGATCTTCATATGGCTTGGATTCAAGTCCCTGTACCATTATGGTTGTTTTCCTCTGTGTGTTCATCATCTTATCAATGTTTCCCCTAAACTGTAGCACCCAGAACACTGCACTCCAGAAGGGTAGAAAGCAGAATATGATTCTCAATTTATTTGATCATCCCTCATTCAAATGCCCCCTCCTTCATTTATATTAACATTGTAAATTTTAATATTTAATTAGTTTCTGATTTTTTATTTCTAACTCTCCAGAGAGGGGGATATGAAGAAACAAAGATTTACACAATAGAGACACTTCATCATTTATACAAAGTCAAAAGAAGAAGGGAGAAGGAAGAAGAGAAGAGGAAGAAGGATTTAAAAAGGTCAGGGGCTGGTGGCTAGTCAATGAGAATACACTAAATTCAGAGTAAACTTGAAATTGGAGAACTGGTTATGATTTCCTCAGTTGTTTCAGTTCCTCCCCATGGCTCTCACACTGTAAGCATCACTTATGGTTCACTCTGACTCAAGAAAATGCTCTTTAACATTAATTTTATGTAGGTTGCTGATATACCTAATTAAAGAGACAGGCACACTTGGCTTTCCTGGCATTATCAGTCAAACAGAAGACCTCTATCGTGTTCTCTTTACTTCCTTGTGTTCCTTTATACCTCACAGCAAAGCAGGATTTGAAACAGTTATATAGTAATATGATCAATTGTAAACATGATCACACTGATGTGTGAAGCCCTGTTTCTCTCCTAATTATCTCTTTTCTTGTCAGTCTTTACCCCTTTTTTGTGTTCTTCCATATGAGTAGGTCTTGCCTGCTCATTTTCTGATCAATAATGTCCTTACCCATCATTTTGGGATGCAACCTTTATGGAGTTGCAGCCTGGCAACTGTTCCTACAGGTGTTCTAAGTCACAGCTGGAGATGACCCAGAAAATTGAGTTCTTGCTACCAAAGTCATTGGTAATGTCAAATGATTCAGCATCAGAAACGATGATTTTATGAGTGGAAGTGACATTAGGGAAAATAGATCTCCACTCGCTTTACTGCCACACTACAGACTCTGCAACCTCTCCATCTGACTTGTAGCTGAAGTCTTCTACCTGTGTTATTCTGTTAGAATGGAAGCTCCCTGAGAGCAAGACTGGACTTTCTATTTGATTCCCAGTACTTATCACAGTGTCTTGCACAGTGTAAGTGGTTAATAACTGCTTTATTCATTCACTCATTCATTCACAAGTTTAACTTGATGAGGTAAAAAAAAAATTATCGGTAATTATTTCCATAGCAACTATCTCAGATTAAACTGCTGCCTGACTCATATGTCTTTTAAAAAACAACTAAATCCCCTTTCCAGCTAAAAAAGGCTTAAAGATACTGTACTATATTGACTTTATGGTCAATTTAAAAAACTTAAAAGTAATTGTGACTATACTCAATTTTCCCCTTATGGGACACATATGAAGTGGAACACATATGAAGTCACTCCATTGAACAAACAATTGATGTCTCCTAAAGTATTAAACAATGCTGAGGACATAATAGGCAGTGAAAAAATTCTGATTAATTAATCCCTCTGAAGGAAAATATTTCAACAGAATTTTCTATATTGTGAATATCTATACTGTGTATGTGTGACATATGTTCAGTCATTTGGGCTGTGTCCAACTCTTCAGGACCCCATTTAAGGTTTTCTTGGTAAAGGATACTGGAAGGGCTGGCCACCTCCTCCTCCTCTTAAAATTTTTAGTTTCCTTCAAAACTTAACACAACAGCCAAGCTCTTTGTGAAGCATTCACTGATCCTTTCCAATTTCTAGTGTTTCCCATCTAAAATTACTTTGTATTTACTTTGATTAAATTTTGGATATACTTATATCTGTACATAATATTTCCCTAGAGACAGATAAATTTCTTGAGGTTGACAGAAATTTCAGTTTTGTATTTGGATTTCCAGTGCTTATCATATGTTGTTTAGTCTTTTTTTTTTTTTTTTTTGCTAAGGCAATTGGGGTTAAGTGACTTGCCCAGGGTCACACAGATAGGAATTGTTAAGCGTGTGAGACCAGAGTTGAACTCAGTCCCCCTGACGTCAGGACTGGTACTTGTTTAGTCATTTTTAATCATGTCTAAATCTTCACAACCTCATTTGGATTTTTTTTTTTGGCAGTAGTAGACTCTTAAATGGTGCTTACTGATAATAAGAAAAGCATTTATATCATACTTTTAAGTTTAGGAAAGTACATTACTTATATTAACTTATTTGATATTTACAACAACCCTATGAAGTAGGCACTTTAATCTTTCCCATTTTACAGATGAGGAAATTGAGGGATTGAGAGACTCAGTTAAACAGTAAGTAAGTATCTGAGGAAGGATTTTAACTCAGGTCTTCTTTCATAAATTAATGAATTTGTGATATCATCCATAGGGACCCTTTCTTCACTAATACAGATAACAACAGTCTTTTCATTTTGGGTGATTCTTTTTATATTTTCCCATGAATCTCCCAAAGGGAACCTACCCAACACAATGCTAGCCTTCTTCTGGCTCTTTTGAGATTTCTACCTTTAGTTTATTTTATTTTTTGCTAATAGTGTATCAAGTCATTTGTTAAAGAAAAAGATGTCAGATTAATAAGAACTACAGTTACATTAACATATATAAACAGTTGTAAATAACCTAAAAACTCTTAATCTTAGCACTCCTTGTGCTTCCCTCTCTTTTTATGGTCACTCTACAATCAAAGCTGCCACACAGGATGGGAACCACACAAAATCAAGAAATTTTTTCCTATTTGGATCTCTTTTATGGGTATCCATGGCCAAAGACTACATTTCTTAGTGAACAGTCTTCTGGTAATATTCTATTCCATAAACAGGCAAGCTCCGAGAGCTGATACAGACAATCAACAAGACCACATCAAAAGTTTGTTTAACATTGCAGACATACGTAAAGTTAGTGATTTGCTGGCATGGCCTTCAAAAAGTCAGTTTACTTTTATGTTACAATAAGGCACTACATTAAGAATTTTGTAGAGAATGCTATTAAAAGGGAAGAAAAGACTTATTTGTACAAAAATATTTAATATCACTATTTGTAACAACAGGAAATAACTGGCAGAGGCAGAGCTGTGAATTTACAGATATAGACAGCATTAGCTCTAACATTACAGGTTGACACCTTCTTCGTAATTTATAGTATTAGAGAATTGCCTAAAACACTAAGAAATTAAGACTCTTGCCCAGAATCATACAACCAGTATGTGTAGGAAGCCAACTTGAGCCCAGCTCTTCTGGCTTCAAGGTAAGTACTCTATTTATTGTTTCTCCTATTTATACGTTCAAATATTAAATTAAGGCTGAATAAGTTATAGAATATTCATATGATGGAATATTATCACCCCATAAATAATAAATAGGAAGAATACAAAGAAATATTGGAATGTAAAAAAGGTCAAATTAGTATAAAAACATATGTGTTGAATATGACTACAAAAACACAACAGAAACAAAACTTTATAAGACAAGGACAAAAAACAATGCCTATTAGGGACAATGAGCCAATAAAATGGTCAATGTTACTCTGTTAAATTTAAAAAATGTCTATAGTTTGAAATCCGATGTTTCATTTGGGATTTTATTTCTTATTTTCTTTATTTAACCATTGTTATTTGTTAAGTTCTATTAAATTTACAACAAAATATTTAAACAAGAAATTCTACCACTTCCCCCTATTTTAGAGGCAGAGCTTGACAACTGATAATAATAATAATCTCATTGATTCAATAAAAAAGTCAAGAATTTTATTTGTTACATATAAAATTTAATTAATTTTTGCTTTCCATAACTTTATTGTTGCTTCTTTAGAAGTCTAAATTTGTTTTTAAGTTTCATCATGAAAACTTCCTTAACTTTTTTCTTTTTTTTAACCAGTCTCATCAAAATAATCTACCTGATAATATGAAAATTAAGTGCCTATAAAAATATCACATTTTTTTTCCAATATTGTAAATGGATCTGATCATTTTCAAAGATGATCCACCGTCATTAAGCCTACTAGTTGACAGCTCTATATTGGTTTACATTATTGTCTTAAATGTTCATTTACCTTCTTTTTTTGCATTTTGTTCCGATTCTCTAACCAATCATCCATTTGTTCTTCAATTTCTTCTATAGAAGTTCCATGATCATAAACAGGTTTATATGCACTGGGTTCCAAAGATGTATATATGGGAAACTCTGGCTTTGTTTTTTTAACTTTAGATTTCTTTTCCTCTACAAAAAAGGAAAAAAATTATTATTAAAGTTTTTCTAGAATAAAAATTATTTCTAATATTTAATTCTTAGGTTATATCTAAGAAGCACATCTAGGTAGTCTACTTCAAAGAAAACTTTTAACAAATTCAGAACTAACTTTTATTATTCATCTATGATTACTTTTTATAAATAAATTGATGGGAGAAAGATCAGAAAGTTATTATAATAGAACCAGGACCATTTGTAAAGTATTTTGAATTTTCAAAACACTTTCTTCATTACTTTTGAATATTCTTTTAAGATATACAGGACAAGTGGTGATATTCCCTTTTTAATAAGGAGCAATCAAGGTTCCAATGTGCTAAAGAACTCATAAAAATGTAAGAGTTAGTGGCAAGACTTTAGGACAATGTGGTTCCCTGAATAGAGAAAAGCAACCCAACTTCTACAATCCAGTAAAAAAAAGTATGGTAGATAGCTTCATTTACTATAGAACTGTACCAAAAAAATTTGTTAGAACTCAGTTTACTGACACTAGGAAAAGGTCTGCCAGAAAAGTCATCACCAGTACAAGTTATCCATGCAACCAGAGACTGAACAGAGATACCTGCAAGGTTCTGTATCCAGAGAAAGTAAGAACAGACAGCTCCTAGGAGAAACCTCCAGGGTTACTGGATAAAAGCAGGATGATAGAAGTAAACAGGACTAGTTCAGACATAGTAAAAACCAGACACTAAAACAATCTAGGTACAAGGACTCCAAAAATAACTTTCATTCTATCCTGCAATGCTATGGAAATCCCTACAGATTTGTCCTGAATCTCAAAGCTTAAGAGTGTCCTAAAATATACTACTACTCAGAGTCTGAGGAGATAAACTAGGGAAATATAAAAATCCAATCCAGAAAAGGTAACCACAACAATTTCAAGTAAAACTTGGAGGGAGGAGGAATGGATTTTGCATAAGGGTTACAGCATGGAATATTAGAATAAAATAAAAAGATTTTTAAAAAAAGACAATGTAAGATCTCTAATATCAAAAACAAGTGACTTGGAAAATAAGTCAAAGATAATTTAAGAATCCTTGGATTCTCTGAAAACAATACTTAAAAACTAAAGCCTAGACACTATATTTCAAGAAATTATAGATGAAAATTTTCTAAATCTATTGGGATCAATTGGCAAAATGAAGATACAAGAATCTACCAATTATCTTCTAAAAGAAAAGAAAATTACCAAAAAGGAAAATTTACAGAAATGTCAAAGTAAAAATCCAATACTTCTACATCAAAGAAAAATATGTTGCAAGCATCAAGAAGGAAAGAATTTAATACCAAGAAACCACAGTTAGGTTATATAAGAACTGGAACTTTAACTACAAATAAAAAAATGCTTGGAATAGAATATTCCTAAAGGCAAAAGGTAGTCAGTCTTACAATAAAAATATTTGAATAAAGATGTTAAATGGTGCTAAGAAATAGGTATTCATCTTAAGATTCCTATTAATCAATTACCAATAATCTTCCTTAGCTGGTTTTTCTGATCCTTAATTTCTTATTTGTCTGTTATAGCTAACTTAAGTCTCAAAGAAACATGTTGGGACCAGATAAATGGCACAGAGGACCCGAGTTCAAATCTGACCCTGGACACTTAATACTTACTAGCAGTATGACCCTAAGTAAATAAATCACTTAACCCAATTGCCCCCCCCCCCAAAAAAAAAGAAATCAAAGAAACATGTTGAAATAAATAATTATTGTCTTGCAACAAATGGCTTTTCTTTTAAATATGCTGATACAATGCCATTTACTATATATGTGTGTGCATATACATATAAACACACACACATTTCACATTTTTTACATTGCTTATGTTGCCATTAAACACAACACAGTTTTTGTTTGTCTCTTCCCTGCCATGATTTATCTTTCTCTTTATTTCTCTTTTTTCTATTTCTTTATAAAATAATACTATTAGACTAGTTACTCTTAAAAATCCTTTCCATTGGATTTTATGATCTTCTTTCTTTTTTTTTATTGAAGCTTTTTATTTTCTTTTTTCTTTTTTTTTAATTTATTAATACTTTTTATTTGCAAAACATATGTATGGGTAATTACTAAACATTAACCCTTACAAAGCTTTCTGTTACAAATTTTTCCCCCCTACTCCCCACCCCTCCCCTAGATAGCAGGATATCCACTACATGTTAATTATGTTAGAATACTTAAATCGAATATATGTATAGTTATTGCCACACATCATTTTTTTGTTCAGGAGAAATCGTATCTATAAGAGAGAATAATCCGATAAAGGAAATACAATGCAAGCAAACATCAATAGAGAACATGAAAATGTTACGTTGTGGTCCACATTTCACATCCCTCTCTCTGGGTGTATATGGCCTTCTTCACTGAACAATTGTAATTGGTTTGAAGCATTTCATTGTTGAAAAGAGTCATGTCCATTAGAACTGATCCTCATATAGTACTGTTGTTGCCGTGTACAAATGATCTTCTTTCAATATGTTATTCAACTCAAAGTATATTTATTAAATGCTGACTTCAAACAATTCAGTTATCACAACTTCTTGAGGGAAATCTATGGGTTCAGGAGCTATATTTTCCCTAAAAGTTACAAAGATGATTATGGATCTTCCTGTTTTCTAAGAATTAATTTCTAATTATTGCTTCTCCATTTATGGCATTAAGTGTTCAATGATGGGCTGAATTCAGGTTTATATAAATTAATGAAGGGAAAGGATACTTCTAGTTGGGCATCTTTGTAAGCTATTGCCATACCTCAGTGAAGTATTATGAAACTCTTCAGTGCTTATGACCCCATTTGGGAATTTCTTGGGAAAGATACTGGAGTGGCTTGCCACTTCTTTCTCATATCATTTTACAAATGACTAACTGAGGCAATTAGAGTCAAATAACATCCCTAAGATCTTATAGCTAACAAGTGTTTGAGGCTATATCTGAATCCAGGTGTTCTAGGTCCAACACTTTATGCCTTACACTACTACCTATTTATCTTATGAAGCTCTTGACTATCCATTTAAGCCTTCATTTTTAATCTGTGCAATACCTTGGGATGGAGGCTTAGAATAATGATAATGACCTTATATGGGCATAGATATACAAAGTGTTTGAGCTCTTACTATTTAGAGGAGAAGTATTTTTCTGTTTTTTTTTCTTTCTACTTTTCCCAAATTTTGTTTTGGGGAGGGAGATTATACACACACATATGTTTTTACATATTTCCATGTGAACCATGTTGGGTGAGATATTTGATATTTAATTGAATACATTTTTACTGTTGTCTTGCCATTTCTACTTTTTTTTTCAATTCAGCTGTACTTTCAGAGAAAAACATATCTCTGAACATACTTAACGAAAGAAAAGGAAGACTAATGAATTGTTCTACATTTAAAAAAAAGAAAAAATAAATTAAAAATCTTTAGTCATAAAAAAAAATTTTAAATTGAAGAGAAAAACAAAATTCATAACAATCATTTCAAAGTTTTTCTTTTATTAATGTTTTTATTTTATGATTACATTCATTCTTGAGTATTTCTCCTCCCCCCAAATTCTTTTTCCTTCCATCAAAGAATCATAAAAGTTTAGTAAAACCAATCTGTTGTGGCCATCTTTTAAGAGCTCACCTTGTATGAGCCCTTTGATCTCAGAGGTGAGATGAATGAGGCAGGGGAACTCATAAGGTGTGAAAAGAGCTCCAGTTTATTATGCCATACAGCCTTGTTGATATAGTTTTGCAAGCATGATCAGCGCGTGAACAGTAAGCAATCCCCAATCAAGATTCAGAGAAGCAGCTTGTGGGCATTGCATATGTATGGTATCTGCCAGTGGGAGGAGAGCTGACTCAGACATGTCAGCAACCCGTTCACAGGCGAGAGGCCCTGTCAAGGCATCCTGTGACCCCCAGGCTCAACCCATTCCCATGTCATGCAGCAGTACTCCTTGCTCAACAAGAGCGCTTCTGCAATATGGCAGAAAACCTATTGTGCACCACAGGTCAAGGTGGCCTCTGTACTCCCTCTCAGTAGGGTCCTATACCCTAGCACCAATCAACAGTGATGCCCCCTTTTCTATATATAACAATCATAGTACCCTCACACTTTCAATGAAAACAGTAAAGAATATTTTTCTTCTATTTTCTAGGGTTGTTTATTAAGAAAAGGAATACTAAGGTGACAACCTTATTTTTTTTAAAGACCTATATAATAGATTATTCACTAATGTCTACTTTTTTAAGACAGAAAGAAAGGAAAAACAAATTTCCAAATGAAATAAAAATTTACAATGAATGGAGCAAAAATAAAGAAAATTCTCAGAAATGACTAACCATTTAAAATTAATCAAATGTAAAACTTACAAAATTATGAAAAACTCATAATAAAAGAGAAAATGTAGAATTTAGCTCTAAACCAGAAATGGAACAAGACAGTAATGGAAAGCTCCAAAGAAAAAAAATGCCCAATTCATATGTATTTGTAGATGAATTCTATCAAATATTAAAAAATATATCAACTTCTTATATTATTTAAAGTACTGACCAAAATAAAACAGGATGGCACCTTGCCAGACTCTTTCTCAGAGACCAATATAGATTTGATTCCCAACTAAGGAGAGAGAAATAAAAAAAAGACATGTATACATGATTGTCTTGATGAATATTAATAGAAAACTATTAAGTATAGTTTTTAGCCCAGAGATATAGCAATGAATTAAACATTATTTTTACTCCGATCAGGTTAAATTTCTATCAGGAATATAAGGATAGTTCAAAAGTAGGAAAGCAATAAACATAAAAAATCATCAAAGCAAAAAATTTCCCAAATCTCATGATCCTATCAATAAATATGGAAAAAAAAACCTCTTGAAAAAAATAGTTTTTTTTTTTTTTTAGGACAAAAATGCTGAAAAGGATTGGAATAAAAGGATCTTTCATTAAAATGATCAAAAGTATCTAAAGAGAAAGCTTAAAAATGAATAAATATCGCAAAGCATAATCTTAATTGCAGCAGAGAAACACTGAAAGTGATCTCAATAAAATCAGGGATAAAATAAGGATAAACAATAAAATAAGGAAAAAATAAGGATCATTTGAGGTAAAGCTAGAAAGATTAAGTATGGCATTAAGATAAGGAAAATAAATTAAAGAATAAGTATAGTCAAAGAGGAAGAAAAATTATATTATTACATGTGGATATGAGACAATTCAAGAAAATTAACTAAAATTAATAGCATTATTTTTTATTTTTTTTTTGCTTTTTGCTGAGGCAATTGGGGTTAAGTGACTTGCCCAGGGTCACACAGCTAGGAAGTGTCTGAGACCAGATTTGAACTCAGGTCCTCCTGACTTCAGGGCTAGTGCTCTAACCAACCACTGTGCCACCTAGCTGCCCCAATTAATAGCATTATTAAATTAGTGTGATAAAATACATTTTAAAAATCATCAACTTTTTGTAATGTTGCTAACAAAATCCAGGAGGAAAAGGTATGAAGAAAAATTATTTTTGAGATAACATCAAAATAAATTAAATAACTGGAAATTAATCTAGTAGGACATATGAAAATATATAAAAATAATTAAAGAAAACGCAATAAAACAATAATTAAATAACTGGGGAGTGCCCTAGTCAATGATTATAATGGCTCTATATTACTGTATTGAAAATGAAGACAACTTAACTCAAAAGGAGTAACATGTAATGAAGTAATGTGTAGATCTTTAAAAGCTAAACAGAGAAGTCTAAATTTTATACTAGAAGCAATAGAAAGCCACTATGGTTGTTTGCATAGGGAAGGTAAATGGTCAGTTTTGAAGTTAAGAAAAATTACTTTGGTAGCAGTATTTAGGATGGAATGGAGTGATAAGTTTTGAGACAAAGACACCAATTAGGAGGGGATTACAATAACCGAAGTTGATAAGGGTCTAAAATAAGGTGGCAAATTATGAGTGGAGAGAAAAGGTTAGATAGGTGATAGATTGTGAAGATAAACACAGTAAGATCTGGAAACTGACTGGATATGTAGAAGAATGAAGAATATAAGATAAATATCACGATTACAAACCTGAGACATTGTACAGATTATGATGCCTTCAAAAGAAATAGAGAAGCTTGGAAGAGGGAGGAATATAAGGGAAAAGATAATCAGTTCCATTTAGATAGATCATGTTTAATTATGTCCCTGAAAACATACAGCTTGAAACATCCAATAGGCAAATGATGATGTGGGATTGAAGTTCAGGATAACGCCACAAATAGAGATCTCAGAATTACCTGATTAAAATGACAGTTACATTCATGGAAGCTGATAAGGACAGGAGAGAAGGAATCGAGAAGAGAATGAATAGAGAAGAAGGAGAAGGACAGAATCATGAGAAATAGTTGGGAGGCGTGATGGAGATACGATCCAGTAGAGGACATTGAGAAGAATCTCCTAAAACCTATGTTACCTTTAGACCAAGCTTCTCAAACTTCTGTAACTCATGACCTCTTTTCACTTGGGAATTTTTTACATGATCCCATCTCACATTTGAGCTGAGGTGTGTTTCTGGAAACGTTCATGTTTGTGCAGTGCAAAGTGATCATGTTGTGCAGTCTCATGATACATCACGGACAGGTGCTTGAATTCATTACATGTTTGATTTTGAGACCCCATACAGGGTTGTGAATCACAGTTTAAGAAGTTGGGGTCTAGAGATAAGATATCCAAATCAATAGGTATACAAAAATCAAACACCCACTGATTATGATTTATTATCAGTAAATGTTTGTTTTGAATACCTATTTCATGTGCCTATATATCTGGAGTAATATAAAACTTTCTCAAGTAAAGCAGGATTGTGAATAGAAAAAGTTTAAGAAGCCCAGCTCTAAAATGACTTGCTCTATATGGCTACTTTTTCGATTTCTATTTTCTTCACTAATATTTCTACTTCCTCTTGAGGCACTTCTGAGGCTATGGTTTTAGAATTCAATGTGGTTATTTGACCATCCTTGATGGTGAAAAAAATTTTTTTAAAACAATCTTTATAGAATTTTTACATTTTTTCTATCATCATGTTTGAAGTTTAATTCATAAACATACCTGGAATAGCTTTGCTTAGTTTGGTCTTTAACCAAACTTTTGACAACTTGTTTTTCTTTGAGAATATCAATTTTCTTTCTTTCTTTTTCCTTCCTTCTTTTTGCTGAGGCAATTGGAGTTAAGCAACTTGCCCAGGGCCACAGAGCTAGGAAGTGTTAAGTGTCTAAGACTGGATTTGAACTCAGGCCCTTTGGATTCTAGGGCCAGTGTTCTATCCACTATACCTTCAAATTGCCCAAAAGATATCAATTTTCAATTTTTTTTTTGCATCCCCAGTGCCTAGCACTGAGCCTGGCACATGATACTTAATAAATGCTTATTGATTAATTATTATTTTATGGAGTGATGCTGTTCACAATTTTCCACTACTCTTCTCTAGGATGTTTTACAAATGAGTTAGATTCTAAACTAGAATTGCCATTGGTTATCATTGCTCTCTGCTTAAAAAGGAGTTTAATGGCTGAGACAACTTCTGGGCCATTGTGGACTCCTTATTATGTTACTGATTTCTACCCATTAATCTTCAAGAAATTGTTATGAATAATGTTTACACACCTGCCTCCATCCATCTCCCTCTTTTCAAATGTCAATAGTCAGCCAGTCATTGAACATTTATTAAGTACTTACTGGGTAGTAATCATTATGCTAAGAGCTGAGATATTTAAATGGGTCAAATTCAAACTGCCATATCTTTCTTCTCATTTTCTCTCCTAGTTTTATATTAATCTTCAACTTTGCTCTGCTAAGAAGAAAAGGTAAATATGTACTGTCCATACAGTGAGATGCTATTGGGTAATCAGTCCATTTGAGTGGGTTAGTGTTTGCCTATCATCTGAGACAAGCATAGCTGAGCTAGGAATTGGGACTGTTAACTAAAAGAGAAAGAGATCAAGTTTGATTGTATTGAAGAGACTGTGAATTACTTTCAACAATCTTAAGCTACCCCTCAAGCTAAAAACCCCAATATTTGATTATAAATCTTGGATATTATAGTCTCTGAAGAATCAAAATAGCATGACATAAACCTTTCGGCAGGCACAAGCAGTCAGCTGCACATTTTCAATGATGACCTACGTGTGAGAAGTGGTATAAGGCCTTAGTGTCAATCTCAAATAGAAATGGGGACCATTAAACTATACATAAGGATTCCTGTGGGTCATACATTGACTTTTTTTTAATCAGTTTTTCTTTTTTTGAATTTTATTAAAGCTTTTTTATTTACAAAACATGTGCATGGGTAATTTTTCAACATTGACCCTTGCAAAACCTTCTGTTCCAAATTTTCCCTTCCTTCCCCTCACCCCCTGCCCTGGATGGTAGTCCAATACATGTTAGATATGTTAAAATGTAAGTCACATATTGACTTAAAAAAATATGATATAATAGGAAGCAAAGAGAAGATGGACAATCCTGAACACAATGTATAAGTATTTATTAGATAGGCTTTCTTGAAATGGAAATTCATTGCTTTATATTTTGAATCCACTCATGTTCTGCTGTGCACATGGCAATGTTTTTTTTTCTTTTTTTTCTATTTTCTATTTAAGCTCAAAATAAATAAGTTTAAAATTTTTAAAAAATAAAACCATATATGAATATTATCTATGTTTCACTCTAGTTCTGGCTACACTACACACTGGTTACAGGACAGATTGCACTATTATGAACCATGTGTCTGATAGTTCTGGTATATCAATTAATCAATCACTAGTTGGAATAGAGGAGGAAAAGGTTCTAGGCCTGAAGGACAGCCAGAGAGAATGCCCCTCTTGAGGGCCACCTAGAAGGAGCTCAGTATCAAGACTTGAAAAACCCAGATTTATTCAAAAGTTATTTCTCTTAATTAGAAGTTTCATTTCTCAATTACTGCATTTCACTCATGCAAGCATAAGTGCCTTATGCATAAGGATTTTTTCCTAGTACTAGGATGCAATATAGTATAAAGCTTAGCAATTTAAAAAGATCACTCATCATTAGAACAAAAGGTTAGTGTTTTGTACATCAACAAAGCCAAGAAGACCACACCAATGATGCTAGAAGCACCCCCTAAAATAACACAACTGGATGTGTCGAGCAATAAATTCCTAATTGCAACAATGCCCCCAAAGTATAGTCTTTTGAAATTATATAATTTGATAACAAAAGCCTCAGATGTTATTGTGCATTATTGATAAAAATTAATTAATAATTATATGATATAATTCTGTTGCTATTTTCCATCTACAACTTCTATCATAATTCAATAGAATTAAAGCATAATTTGTCTTTTGTTTTATTTTGCCTTGTGGACTAGGATATTGACTTTGACTACATATCTGGCACAAAAGTGGAGGATCTCAGATTGAAAAAAAGGTTCATAACATCTGAATATGGCTTTTACTATAAAATAAAGCACACTGAAATCCAAGTTAAGATTGTCCCTGGAGAGGCATGTTCAGCTGTTACTGTAGGTAAAATTTAGAGGGGAAAAGTAGAGAAAAATGACCTATTTCTGAGAACATAAATTACCTACAAAATGGAAACTGGATGTTTGGCCTGGGCTTTTACCACATTTCAGGACTTTGTCAAACCAGGCAGACAGCTCAGACAACAGTAAAGAGGGTAAGAAAAAAATTATAGAGCCAACTAGTGCCTGTCACACAAAATTTGCCTATTTTCTTCTCTACTATGGGAAGAATATAAATTAGTAAACTTAAAAAGCTGTACTTTTATAAATTATTAGGTTAATATAAATGTTGCATCTTAATAGGTATTTGTAATTTAAATTTAAATCATAAACATGAAAAAAAATAAGACAAAGACCTAAGGAATGCCAAAAAATTTTTCTGAACAGCCATTAACAGAATTTTGGCATGAGGATTTCCCAAAAGGATAATATTTACTTTTCAAGAAATTACCTTTTTCACACCTTTTGTCCTCTCTAGCAAAAAACCATAATTTTAATAAGACCTTCATGCTGCATTTTTTCCAATTTGCAAATTATATGGAATTCCCCCTACACTGTTCTGCTCCAACCCTCAGAGAATATTACACAATCTCAGCAGTAAAGCAGACAGACATGAGGGCAGATTAGCAATTAGGTCATGAAAAACAGGCAGCATAAAACAGCTATTGCTAATCTGCATGAGATGCATTTACTCAATTAAGTAGATGGAAATGTTATTATGAACTCAGTATTCCAATGATGGTCTTTAAAATTAAGAAGGATGGGGGCAAATGAAATGCACACTGGGGGATTTTCGGCCTTTATATATTAATTCTAAAGTATACAATGCAGAACACCATAATGAAGTTAACAAAATTAATTAAAAGATTCTTTGCATGTAACCATTGGAGACTAAATTTTTAAAAAGCCCAAACACATGACAGTTTTTGACATTATTAACAGTGAATGTGTCTGCTCTTTAATATCCTTAACACTGAATCCTGTCACCTTCTCTAAATATACAATGGATCTCAGAAATTGGAGGTGAAAATGCCCCACTAAGTCTTCTAAAGTCTTAATAGATATCCAAAGCCAAGCACTAAGTTGTTGTCATGTTTTTTTTTTTCTTTGTCAACAATGTATTTCTGAATACTCACTTCACTCCAGGCTCTACTGTCAGAATTACTGGTTAACAGCCTTTAAACTTAGCTGTTTTTAAGTGTTCAGATAATTAATATAATTTTTAAGTGGGTTTCCTAATCTTGGGGCATAATAACATGTCCAGAAGAGATAAAATAATATACTTGTAATGGAACAATTGGTATGGATTCAAATATTATGAACATTTTTTTGCCAAAGAAAAAGATTTAAACGAAATAATTGTAATTTTTAAGGGGGAACTCCTTTGAACAATTTTTTTAAGTGACTACAAAGTTTGGAAAGTCTCATTAAGTTATGGGGATACTTTTTGTATTGTTGCAACTGTTTTTAATTCCTATTTATGTGTTGTAAGGTATTATGAATATTTAAGTTACTATACAGAAACAGTGACAAAATGATTTGCTATATCCCATATCTAGAGGAAGTAAGTATTGACATAGCAAAAGTTTCCCAAACAAGTTTTTAAGAGAAAAGGAATAAAAATGATAAATTTTGCAGAACAGGGAAGAGATTACAAAGAAATTATACTAGCTTTTAAGTGGAATTTAGATTTTGCTTTTCTTGCTCAGCTTAGAGAAAATGGACTAATTCCCACCATTTTCCTTTTTAAAAAATACCCCTAGAGCTGTAAGGAAACCTAAAAGTGAGGAAACCCATTCACAACTTATCTCAACTTTCTCAATCTGTCCTATAAATTCTCAGATGTGCTAGACTTCCTCTGTGTCTTTTAACAGTAAGTATGTATCAATGCAACAGTAAAGAACAGCAAGCATTATTATTCATTCACATATGTAAAACGAAATGCAAAAGGAACATAGATTCCAGTGCAATGCCATATGCCCATTTTATAGATGAGAAAAGTCTGGCCCAGATAGATGAAGTTACTGGTCACACAGCTGGTTTGGGGCATATTCATCCTAACATGTATTAAGTGCCATGTCTGTGGCAAATTCTGTATTGTGTATTTGGAAACAAAGACAAAATAAAACTGTCTTTGCCCTTAAGAGCTTATATTCTACCAAGGGAAAAATATGGACACATATAAATATACATAAAAATATACAAAAGACCACATGTGCAAGAATGTTTGTGGCAGCCCTTTTTGTAGTGGCTAGAAACTGGAAACTGAAGGGATGCCTATCAATTGGAGGGTGGCTGAATAAATTATGGTATATGAATGTTATGGAATATTATTGTTCTGTAAGAAGCTACCAGCAGGATGATTTCAGAGAGGCCTGGAGGGACTTGCATGAACTGATGCTGAGTGAAATGAGCAGAGCCAGGAGATCAATATACATAGCAACAACAATATTATATGATGATCAATTCTGATGGACATGGCTCTCTTCAACAATGAAATGTCTCAAACCAGTTCCAATTGGTCAGTGAAGAAGGCCATATACAGCCAGAGAGAGGGACATGAAATTTGGACCACAAAATATCATTTCCACAATCTCTATTGATGTTTGCTTGCATTGGGTTTCCTTTCTCAGATATTTTTTGTTCATGTAGATACGATTGTTCTTGCACAGCAAGATAAATATGGAAACATGTATACATATATTCGACTTGTCAAGTATTTTAATATAATTAACATGTAGTGGACTTCCTGCCATCTAGTGGAGGGGAGGGGACTGGGGGGGGGGGAAATATGTAATGGAAAGCTTTGTAAGGATCAATGTTGAGGAACTACCCATACATATGTTATGCAAATAAAAAGCTTTAATAAAAAAAATGTGACCATTAAAAATATATATATATATAGATACAAAAGAAGTAAAAGACTTTTTTTTTTTAAAGAGAAGGGAGCTCCTAGCAACTGGGCAATAAAGAAAAGACTCATATAGGAAGAAGTTTTGAAGGAAGGTAGGGATTCTATGAGGTAGCAACTTGAAAAAGTATATTCCAGAACACTCTGGATCAAAAAAAGGCCTCAAGAGGGGAGATAAGATCCAGGTACCTATACTTCCTGTCTTTTTTTTTTTAATTACTACAACACATTCATAGATCATCTTGGACAAAAAAATTTAAAACATTTCTATTCAATGTAGTTATTTGGGAAGAAAATAGCAATTTATGCTAAGCTTTAGTTTAAATATTGGGAGACATTTACTATAATGACTTCAAGCTGGTCATTGTCTCCATAACCAACTTCATTGTCTACTTTAGAACCATGGTGATACCGATTACCTTTCTTGTCCCTATTTTTTAAACCCTGCTCAGTCTTTAGAAATTACATATTCAATCTCAAATGAATAAAAATTTATTAAACATTTTGTGTAAAAGCATTGGACTAAGATCTAAGACAGCTGCTTTTTGCATGGAGCTCATATTCTAGGGAGAGACAATGTACACATAGGAAATTTCAGCTTCAAGTCAGATGGAAAGGCCCAGTGGTCCTTAAGGTACATCTTTTTTAATGTCAGCTCCATTGATAAGACCTACATACATTTTTGAAGTTGAACCATTTGACAGTGCCAAGGACTTTGGGACAAGGACATTCTTTCCCAACATTATAAAGTAGGCATGACTTTAGCACTGTTTATTAAGTAGAATATTATGTTACTTAGCAACTTATTTTAATCTTTATTATGTTATTTCTATTTAAAGACATTTTGTTTTATAGTTATTTTCAAGTTAAAATTATTGGTATGTATTTTGTGTCTCTATACAAGACTAAATAGACTTTGAGAGCAAGTTTTAATTGTTATTTCTTTAAAAATTTTAAAATTTTTCCCACGGTGTCAAGTTCAGTAGGCAAGATACAAACACATTTAAAGTAATATTCCTGGGGATAGAGAAAATATTAGCTGCTCTGTGTATCCTGACTACTCCCAGATTTGATCTCAGAATGTTAGGAAGAATGCCAAAGCAATTAGCACCAAGGAAGGAAGCTCCCTTTAATCATTTCCTATCTGCTGAATGGGAGTCTTCCACATGGAGGTCTGTCTGCCTTAACTGCTAAGGAGTTTTTTCATCATCTATTCTGTGGGTGAGGAATAGATGTTCGTCCTTCTGACTGATAAAAAACTGCAGCTACGAGAGCAAAGGAACGACCAACAATGAGTCTGAAAATAAGAAACTGAAGAGAAACTCGGCTCCTTGAGAGGAAGCAGGAGATGGGAATCTGTTGCTCAGAACCAGCTGGGTAACAAGAGAAACTTGTTTTCGGGCTTGTCAGAGCACAGTGTGAGCCAATTTGAAGAGTCTGCTCTGGTGTGATTGTTTATCCAATAAACACACGTCCTGGAGACCTCGAGTAAAATTGCTGTGGTTGTGGTTGGAGCCCGGCTCCCTAGAGCCTCAAAGACCAAACATGAAATTGTCTGCATGGCTCTGAAAGCCATTTATGACCTGGCCCTGATCCTGGCTCTTACCCAGTGGCTCAGCGGAACCAGCCTCCTCTCTCTTCCCCAGATGCAGTGCACCGTTCCCCAGTTTTGTGGATTTCCATGGAATGGACTCTGTTCTTACTTCTCCTGAGAGAATTCCTTGCTTCAGGTCTTAGCTAGAGCAAAACCTTCTTCTGCAAGAAGTCTTTCCTGATCCTCATCCCATCCCCCTCACTGCTAGTGTTCTCCACCCGTAAATACTATTTTGTACTCATTATGTGATTACTCTACAGATATATATGTATGATATATGTATACACACACACATATAAAGTGAGAGAGAGAGAGACAGCCAGACACACACAGAGAGAGATAGAGACATAGAGACAGACAGAGACAAAGAAAGGGGTAGATCTTGGGCAAGTAACTTGAAGTCACTCCAACTCTCAGCATTATAGGCTAGTGTTCGAGAATTCAAATAGAAACAAAGGCCCCTAAATTGTACATAAGAATCCCTTCTGGTTACATAGAAAGTCACATGCGACCATTATCTTCTATCGAATTTCTATTTGTTTTGTTAAATTTCTCCCAATTATATTTTGGGAGTGTTGGCAGCAGCATTGGCTATCTGAGGCTTTTTTTTCTAGACAACCAACTCTCTACATCTATAAGTTTCAGAGAAGGTGGAACTTCCTCATCTAGGAATTCCTCGTAACAGTAGAATCATAGATCTAGTACCTAACAATTGAGAATCTCAGTGTAGGATGCAACTAGATATATGGAGATGATAATTCAGAAATTAATCAAATTAAAAAACTGCTTAAAACACACTGCTAGGAATTTGGGGAGATACAAAGTTTAGGTAAGAAAATTCCCTGCTCTCACTGAACTTACTATCTCCTAGTGAGAAAGCAGCCACAGCTATGGCAATTAACATGTAATAATTACATCAGAGTTGCAAAACAAAGTACTATGTAAAAAAGCAGGGAGAAAGTTGCTACTTTCAAGGGAGACAAAAACTCAGTGGTTTTTTAGACTTTAAGAGATGGGTAAGAATTTAGCAGGCAAATGTAATAGTGGGGCATAAGTGTGAGCAAAGAAGAGGTGAAGGAGAGGAGACTAGAATGTTGCGTCAAGCAAACAAAAAATATATAAAAGAAATTAGTGTAAAGTTTTATAATTGAATTCAAATAAATTAGCCTTCCAAATATGGAATAGGGAAGGAAAGTTTGCAAAGGTATCTAAAACAACATCTAAGTGTTTTAGTAGACTGCAGTATTAATGAGTCAATAATGTCAAATAACAGCCAAAAATGCTAATGTGATTTTAGGTTGTTGAGAGAGGAAAAGTGTCTTAGGCCTAGAATGTGGGACAAGATACTCTGGGTGGACTGTTCTGGTTAGATCACAGCTATGGGAGGGCCTCCAGAGGAATGTGGCAAGGATGGCAAAAGGCCTTCACAGAAATGAGGATGTTTGGTCTGTAGATGAGAAGACATAATAGGGGAAGATGCTATACTTGTTTTCATGTGCTTCAACAGAGGAACTGCCTTTTGTTAATGCTTCAAATCATCCAGCTTATTAGGAAGGAGAATACAGACCAGGTACAGAATACCTACGATCTATATTTTGAACTCCTACCTACTCCTGCTGATCAAGTAATATTCCTTCTTTTAAATTTTTTTTTATTTTATTTAAAATTTTTTAATAATAGCTTTTTATTTTATTTTATTTTTTTTAAATAAAGCTTTTTATTTGCAAAACATATGAGTGACCTTTCAACATTGACCTTTGCAAAAAAAAACTTTTTTTTTCCCAAGCTTTTCCTTTCCCTCCTCCC
>JAJPUD010005885.1:89825-144863 GCA_023553655.1 Myrmecobius fasciatus
TGGAGAGACTTGCATGAACTGATGCTGAGTGAAATCAGCAGAACCAGGAGAACATTATACACAGCAACAAGACTATACGATGATCAATTCTGATGCGTGGTTCTCTTCAGCAATGATGTGATTCAAACCAGTTCCTATTGTACAGCGATGAAGATTATCATATATATCCAGAGAGAGGCCTGTGGGAACTCAGTGAGAACCACAACACAGCATTTTAACGCTCTCTGTGAATATTTCCCTGCGTTTTGTTTTCCTTCTTAGGTTGTTTTTTTTCTCTCTTTCTAGATCTGATATTTCTTGTGCAGTAAGATAACTGTATAGATATGTATACATATATTGGATTTGTCATATAATTTAACATATTTAGCATCTATCAGACTAACTGTCATCTTCGCGCGTGGGCGCCCGTCCGGGGAAGGAAGGGAAAATCTTGGCACAAAAAAAAGTTTTGCAAAGGTCAATGTAGAAAAATCACATATATTTTGTAAATAAAAAGCTTTTAATAATAATAATAAAAAAAGAAAAAAGCACTTGTTGAATTGAATTATTTGCAAATTTCATTATAATGGCACTAACAAAACACCACCATTGACTTTCAGTCTTGGTGTATCAGTATTATCTTAATGATGCATTTTGAAATAGATTTTTACCTGATTAAAATAAATTCTTACTTGTATTTTCAATTAAGATCACAAGGTCTGCTCAGATATGGTTGTCAAACACTTAAAATGGATTCTGCAATCATTTTTTGTAGCCAGAGTACATGAGAACTACAATGACAAGATATGATCTCTGTTTTCAGGGATTCTGCCATCTACTTTTCTGGTTGTTGATCAGTCATTTTTAGTCAGTCTGACTCTTTGTACCTCTTTGGGGTTTTCTTGGCAAAGATAGTGAGGTGGTGGGCCATTTCTTTCTCCAGCTTATTTTACAGATGAGGAAACCGAGGCAAATAGAGTGAAGTGACTTGCCCAGGATCATATAGTTAGTAAGTGTCTGAGGCCACATTTGAACTCAAGAGGATGAATTTTCCTGATTCCAGGACCAAAACTTTATTGTGCTACCTTGCTGCCTTAACAACAATTTGAATAAAATTTTGCTATCTTCTAAGGAATGTAAAACATATAAGGAAAATAGAATATCATAAATTTATAAGAATTCATCATGAGAAAATCACTTTTAGTAGTATGGAACAGGTAGGACTTCATGAAAGAAGTCGTAGTTGAGTCAAGATTTAAAAGATTTCAACATGTACAGAAAGAAGAGAGCAGCATTTCAAGCACAGAATAATATGGGAATGTTGAAAAATCAAGGAATATGGTTAGAAATAAGGAAAACAAAAGGAGATAGATAGTTATACATACTTATATACAGAGTACTGAAAAAGTATACTTTGGAAGCAGAGTGCAGAAAGATAAAAAAGGTGGATTGTATCTGGCTTTTACCACTTTAAAGACCTTGAATTTTTTCAATCACTGTATTATAGTCATAAAGAAATGCAAGTTGGGTAAACATAAGGCAAAGGTGATAATTCCTAAGCAATTAAAATATGGGTTCAATTTGTACATTGCTCTATTTGTTTAAAAATAATCTAGGGGTAACTAGGTGGTGTAGCAGATAGAGCACCAGCCCTGAAGTCAGGAGGACCTGAGTTCAAATGTGGCCTCAGACACTTAATACTTCCTAGCTGTGTGACCCTGGGCAAGTCACTGAACCCTAATTGCCTCGGGAAAAAAAGGACAAAAATAATCCAAATATGCAAACTACTTAATTAAACTATACAACTGACTTAGAGAAAAGGCATTTTTAAATTCGCTTTTTTCATTTGAATGGTTAAAATAAAAAAAAAACTTAATGTATTTATAGTTAAATACTAAATAAAAGAAAAAAACCAAAAAGATATTTTTACGTAAACATTCACAAAGAGGGAATAATACTTTAAAAAATTGGGGGGAGGAGATAACTTTATTTTTAAAGCTATTAAAACATTCCTTTAAAAAATTCTGAGTTCCAAATTCTCTCCCTCCCTCCTGTCCCTTGTCCACCTATTGAAAAAGCAAACTATATAATATCAGCTATTCAAAACATATTTTCATATTAGTCATGTTGAACAAAAAATAGTAAAAAGCAAGAAAAGGAAGGACAGTTTAGAAAAAGGTATGCTTTGATTTACACTCCATTTTTCTTTTCTTTCTGGAGGTGGCTAACATTTGTCATCATGGATTCTTTGAAAGTGTCATGGATGATTATATTGATCAGAACAGCTAAGTCTTTCACAATTGATCATTCTTATAATATTGCTGTTATAGCTGTGTAAAATGATTTCCTTGTTCTGTTCGTTTCACTTTGCATCAGTTTATATAAGCCTTCCCAGATTTTTTTTGAAACATCCTGCTTTTCATTTCTTATAACACAATAATATTCCATTACAAGTATATATCACAGTTTGCTCAGCCTTACCCCAAATCTTGGGCACCCCCTCAAATTCTAGTTCTTTGATGCCATAAAAAAGCTGCTATAAATATTTTTATACATAGAGGTCCTTTTCCTTTCCTTTTTAAATTTATTTGGGACAAAGACTACCAGTAGTAGTACTGCTGGGTCAAATGATATGCAGTTTTAGAGCCCTTAAGTATAGTTCCAAACTATTCTTCAGAATGATTGGACCAGTTCACAACTCCATCAACAATAAATCATATCCCTCCTTTTTTTTTTTTTTTTTAACATTTTCCCTGGCATTTGTTTTTTCCCTTTTCTTTCATGTTAGTCAATATGATAAATGTGAGGTGATAGATGTGAGTTGTTTCAATTTGCATTTCTCTAATTAGCAGTGATTTACAGAATTTTTTATGTGATTATAGATTTGATTTCTTCTTTTGAAAAATGCCTGTTCATGTTCTTTATAGTTGTTGTTCCAGTCATTTTCCAATCACATCTGACTCTTCGTGACCCCAATTGGGATTTTCTTGGCAAAAATACTACAGAAGTTAGCCATATGCTTATCCAATTCAGCTTACAGATAAGGAAACTAAGGCAAACAGAATAAAATGATTTGCTTGGAGATCTCGCAGCTAATAAGTATCTAAGACTGATTTGAAGCTAGGAAGATGAGTCTTCCTGACTTGACACCGGGCACTCTATCCACTGTGCCATCTAAGTGCCCTCTTATAGCCTTTGACCATTTATCCTTTAGAGAATGACTTTTTTTTTAAATAAATTTAAATCACTTCCCTATCTTTAACTTTCCTTGAATTTCCCCTATCCATAACCAGTTTTCTGCTTTCCTTCTAATTTTGGCTACCCTAGTTTTGTTTGTGCAAAACCTTTTATAGCTTCATGTGATCAAAATCCATTTTACTTTTTTGTTTAGTTTATAAACTTTCTCTTGTTTAGTCATAAACTCTTCCTTTATCCATAGTTCTATATATAAAATTGCTCATGCTTCCTCATTTACTTTATGGTATCACGCTTTATGTTTATGCTTCATTGATTTAATGGGTTCATTTACCTATTTTGACCTTATTTTGATATGTAGTGTGAGATGTTGGTCTATGCTTAGTTTCTGCCATTCTGCCAACCAGTTGTTTTTTTTTTTTTTTTTTTTTTTAGGAATTTTTGTTAAATGGTGAGTTTTTGCCCTCAAAGCTTGGGTTTAATCAAATACTAGACTATGATAATTTACTACTGTGTATTGAATGCCTAATCTATTCCACTGATTCACTACTCCATTTCTTAGGCAGTACCAGATTGGTTTGATGATGACTACTCTATAATAGCTTAAAATTTGGTACGGATAGACCATCTTCCTTTTACTTTCTTTTGTGTTTTATTTCCTTGACAATCTTGACCTTTTCTATTGCAGATGAATTTTTTTTCTTTTTTTTTTTAGATCTACAGAATAATTCATTGGTAGAATGGCATGGCTCTGAATAACTAAAATTAAGTAGCATTATCATTTTTATTATACTAGCTCGGCTTATCTAGTATTTCTTCTTCTGTTAATCTGGGTAATTTATATTTTTTTGGTAAATATTCATCCATTTCACTTAGATTGTCGGTTTTACTGGCATGTAATTGGGCAAAATAACTCTTAATAATTATTTTAATTTCATCTTTATTGGTGGTATAGATACCTTTTATATTTTTATTTTTAATACTGGTAATTTTTTTTAAATCAAATGAACTAATGGTTATCTATTTTATTGATTTCCCCCCTAGTTTTACATATTAGTTCAAATTTATTTTGGTTTTATTTTAAGAATACTTTTTAGCAATAAGATAGAAAACAGCAATTGACTCATAGAGTTATTCTCCAGCCTGGGTGCCTTTTTCATCTATAGGTTGCCAGCTAGACAAAAGAGAGTGTTTTTGTAAATGGGTATACTTCTAGGAAAATAGACAACAGTCATTAAGCATTCTGTTTTACCATTTTTTTTTGGACTAGGCATATAAATTAATTGGTGTAGGGAACTCCCTACATCAATGCAGATAAACAACTTGTTCATCACTTTTAATGTTAGTGATCAAAGAGTGACTTGTCCAAGGTCACATAGCTAGTATCTGTCAGAGGCAATCCTTAAAGCCAGACCTTCCTGACCTTACACTAGCTCTCTATTCATTACAACACATGATCTATGATAAAATCTATTATATTTTTTGGTAAGCAGCACACATCTAATTATGAAGCTATTAGAGTCAAGTGAACGTGCATTGGTGGAAGGTAATTTTCCCTCCATTTCTAGGGAAGGATCCAAGCTAAGGTCAAAATATTTATTCACAGTCTCTTTTCACTTAAGGAACACCAGTAGAGAAATTATTTTATCACATTCAGTTCATAGAACAGATTTCTGTGGTGGAGGCTTGAAGAAAATACAAAGAAACTGGCTCACAAATTGGAGGGGAGGAGTGATAAACAGACAGAGAATGAATGGGGGAGCTTAGGACAAAAATTTGCTTTCATAATTTTGCCTAAGAAACTCCAGCTCCAGATTCTTAAATTGGGGTTTGTTTCATTCTTCACCTACCTATAAAGGTAGGTAAATTCTTTACCAACTTTTTAATTAATGACTTATATACTAATATATGCTCTATTTGCATTTCCACTGGGACAGCCACCTACTAGAGAACTAGAGCATTTTCTTTCACTTTTCTCAAAGTTGGAGGTCTGGAAAAAGCTAGCCTGGGGAAGGATCAGGAGAGCTGATGGACTTGGGGTTTGCTTTGCTTATTACATTCTTTATTGCATGAATTCTATATTTGTCTGCAAGGGGCTAATGGAACTTCCTCTTTCTCATCTGTCTTAGTCTTACCAGTAAACAGAGGCTATCTTGATCCCAAGTGTTTTCTGTTCAAGTTTGTTATAACTTTTGATTTAATTGTATATTTAAAGTATATTTGTATATGTGATAAATCCATGTCAATCATGACTGATATGTATAGCATGTCTGTAAGGGAAAGGTAAGACACCATAGACTAGTAATTAGCTAGAAATACATAGAATTTAAATATTTCTGCTTGAATGTTTGGAATTTTCTTATCTTGAGACTATAAGCTGCTATGATTTTATTAATCACTTTTTTGTCTTATTAAGAGTCCTTAACCTAGTAGAAAAAAAAATCCCCATGGATTAATGGCTTATTTTTGGCCCTTCTTTCCCCTGATGTGACTACTACTTTAATACGTCTTACCACTTCACGTGGTTGATGAGTCTGCCAACATCAATTCTTTCTGAACTCCAATGCATTCTTCATTCATATAACAGTGTCATTTACTAAAGCGCAGGTGCATATCTGCTTATGTTACCCTATTGCTATATAAAACTCCTCCTATCACCTCCATGATCAACTACAAAATTCTCTGTTAAATCTTAGGGGCAAGACCTAGTTTGGCTCCTACCTTTCCTAGTTTTCTAGACCTTACTCACTTCTTGATTTGTATTCTTTGAGCCAGTGACACTGGCCTCCCTGCAGAACCACTAAGACACTTTGTCTTTTGCCTCCAGGCATTTTCTCTAGCTTGGAATGGGCTTCTTCCTCTTCTTCATCTCCTGGTTTCTTTGGCTTCCTTCAAATCCAAACTGAAGTCCCACCTTTAAAGGATGCCTTTTCCAACTCCTTTTTCTCTTTTAATTACTTCCCATTTATCATGTATATGGATGATATGTATCATCCATATGTGACACTATGGACAGGGTGATGGACCTTAGCTGTGTGATGGTGAGCAGGTTACTTAATCTCTGTCTCAGTTTTCTTCTCTAATAATACTACCTCTTTACCAGGAGTGTTGTGAGGATAAAATGAGTTAATATTTTTAAACCACTGCTCTACTGCTGCTGCTTTCTTCCTCCTCCTCTTCCTCCTTCTATTACTATCACTTGTAGGCACATTCCTCCCCCTATATTTTTCGGGGGAGGGGGCAGCAAGGGATTAAGTGACTTGCCTAGGGTTACACATCTAGTGGTGTTAAGTTTCTGGTGCCACATTTGAACTCAGGTCCTCCTGACTCCAGGACCAGTGATCTATCCACTATGCCATCTGACCTTCCCCAACCTCTCAATGTTGCATTCAATTTTTATGGATGTGTTGATTTTCTCAAATACAATATAATCTCCTTCCATTTTTTTGCCTGCGTGTATTATTGGGTACCTAGCTTTGGACCTGGCACATAGTAGATACTAAGTAAATGTTTTCATGTCCTTAGAACTCTCTTCTTTTTCAAATTACTTATTTACTAACATAGGTATAGATTGTATGCTCTCGAGATAGTAAGCTTCCTGAGGACAAAGATTACTTTGAGTTTATTTTTGATATTCTTAGTGTTTTAGGTACTATGTAGTATTACTACATAGTACTACAAGTAATACTACATAGTACCTAAAACACTAAGAATATCAAAATAAAATAAAATAAAATAAAACTGTTGAATGGACTCAAATCGATGCTCTCTGACATCAGACTAAGATCCTTTAGGGAAAGAACTATACTGAGCCAAAATTATATTCACCATAGGAGCTATACCAAAGGATTCATGCATCATAGGAGCTCTGCTAATGTTTGCGGTTGATGGCGACAACATTCATTTTGCATTTGCTGTGATGCATTCAGCTCAATGTTAGGCAGCTGTGGGCAGTAACTCAATGGAGAAATTGCTGTCAGCTTGACCCCTGGGCTTCATTCTTTGGAGATTTTTCATGGCTCTGGGTCACAATAAACCTCCAGCAGAGAAGAGACTGTTATGATGACTACAAATTATTGGCAGAGCTCTTTAAGTTTTTAGTGGAAATGAATGCATAGATACCAAATGCTATGTAATGAAACAGAAGTTAAATGAAAATTATTGACTTGATTAAAAACACTCAAATAGGATAAGAAAATTCATGAGTGAAAAAAATTAAAAGAATGACAAAATGTATAGATGTATAAAAGGAGTAGCAAAATACTTCATGGAGTATATATTTTCAACACCAAAGAAAAATATGAAAAATGAAAACATTTATACAATGTAATTTAATGGCACAGTTATTTTTTCTACTTCTTTTCCAATTTCTTCTTATGTGAGTGCTTGAATAGAAACATTTCCAACTTCTATTACTGAGTTAAGCTAAAGTGTTTCCATAATTAGAGTTGAAATTTATTAGAGGGTTGTTAATACAGTTCACCCCCAAACTGTGACCTGAAAACTGAGATCTAGGTTTCAGAGAACAGAAGCATTTGAAAGAGTAATAATATTTATTATAACATGAATTTAGATAATATTTATAAAGCACTTATCACAGTACCTGATACACAGTAAGCACTTAAATGCTTTTTTTCCCCTCCCTTTTTAAAAGAGAACTCTACTAGTAAGAAATATAGTTTATTACCCAATTACAACTCATACTAGCTGCTAAAGGTTTAATAACTTTTCTTTCTCAAAATATACACGAAATAACGTTGCTTTTAGAATTTCAGACTTGCCAAGTGTTCATTGTAGGCTGAGACATTTAGTATATTTCCTCCACAAGGAAATGACGAGTACTTGAAAGTTATGCCAGTGGAGTATAAGCTCTTAGCAAATTCCACCAAATTGAAAAGAGAAAAGACAGAAGACAGAAAGAGACACAGGCAGAGAGGAAGGAAAGAAAGAATGAAGAGGGCTTTTATTAGTACTTTCTACATACTGAGTATTGTACTAATTTCCAGAGATATAAATACAAAAGGGGAGACAGTCCCTATAGTAGAGAGAGAGATAGTAGAATGGAAAATTACAGCAAAGAAAAGTGAGTAGAGATATAAGGGAAAAGACTGATAGATGTTTGCCAGCAGTACTAGTATTATTGATTTTATTTTAGATCTGCGTTGAGGGGGAGGAAAAGAAGTTATAAGTAAATCGCGCTCTTTTGCCTTTATAATATGCCATTCCATTCTTGCCTGTTATTTCTTGTAGATAAGAAATAATCTTGAGTTATTTGGTATCTTTTCCTTCATATTTACAGGTCTTCCTCTGGGCTACTTAACAAAATATATATTGCCGGTCACTGCCACAGCTGTTTTTCTGGTGGTACCCTGGGAATTCTCTCAATTGATATTTTGTAATCTATAGTGAGAAGTTCTTAACTCTTGTATTATTTTCTGCATCATAGTAATGAGATTTTTTTTAAGTTGTCATGGCATGACTAGCCAATTTGGTGATAAATTATTTGCTGATAGTAACCTATGAAACAAATTCCAAATGTTCCTGAGTCTTTTGCAGCTATCTTCTACTTTTGCAGGGATGTTGGAAGAATGGAGAGAATAGGAATAGAAAAGTATTGCTCTTTCCCCCTAGGAGTATACAAACTCATTTGTTGTTCAATGACCTCACAACAACAGTACTGGAGAAAAGACTCTTCTGAGAGAGAAAAATTATAGTTGATGGAATTTTTCATCTTGTGCCGAAAGGTAAATAGAAATGTCACTTAATGAGAACATGGTCACCTAACCTTACATAACTGAGGCTAGCATTAGCAAAAATATCTTTGCGAAGGTAACTAGAGTTTATGTACCAATATCTATTACAGAGTACAAGGAAGTAGACAAATTTTATGACCATGATAAAGTCCTCCAAACCAAGTCAATTTGGCTAAAATGAAAAAGTGGGCAAAGAAAGGATGGTTAAAACTATATTGAAAGATATGGTTCAGCATTACGAAATGTAGGAGGCCAAAGAAAGGCATACTTTCTGTAGAAGACAATTGGAAACCCCCAAATATTGTAAGCACAAAACAAGAACACACACACACACATACACATACACACACACACACATACACACACACACACACACACACACACTAAAAGCAAGAAAGAAACTGGAACATGGGAAATGACAGTCATTTTCAGAATCTGACTCTAAGAAGACCACTGACAAATTAGAACAAAGTAAAAATGAACTTCAAATTAGAAGAAAATACAAAGATGAGAAGACATTGTGTGCAAGTAAGGTGCTCTTAAGTGGTGAATTTAAAGAAGCAGTTGATTCTGAAAAATAGAAAATGGGCAAAAGTGAAGACTTACTGATCATCACCATTCATTAAGGAAGCTTAAATGATGAAAAACAATAGCCAAAAATGAGCAAGCCAATAAGGCCGAGAACTATCCCAGCTAGCAAACACTTAAATTGGATCCAGCAAACAAATGATTCAACGGACTGAGAAACCAAGGACAACACTAGTTTTGATTTCAAGCTTATTTGCAAAATTATTATGAAGATGACTAAAGTGTATAAGCAGAATCATTTCACAAGGTAAAAGCATCAGAAAAGGAAAATAAATAGGCCTGGAGAAAGTTTGGCACAAGGGTCAAATAAGTCAGATTGTCTCAAGAGCATTCCTTAGTGAGAAGAAGCCAAAAAACTTCCTCTGAAAAAAAATTCCTTCTGATGTAGATGCAGAATGCACCTTCTCTATGATTTATAATTTTTTTTTTTTTTTGCTGAGGCAATTGGGGTTAAGTGACTTGCCCAGGGTCACACAGCTAGGAAGTGTCTGAGACCAGATTTGAACTCAGGTCCTCCTGACTTCAGGGCTGGTGCTCTAACCACTGCGCCACCTAGCTGCCTCTCTATGATTTATAATTTTAAAGAGTTGCCTTTGAATACTGAGAGGTTCAGTAACTTGCCAAATCTCTCACTTTTTAAGTGTCAGATGCAGGACCGAGCTCAATGCTTTCTTACTCCAGAGTCAACTCTCTATTCACCAACCCATGTGTGGTAATTAATGATTATTTTGGATATATTACCTGTTCCTGTTTGTTTCCCACTACTCTTTATATTTTTGCAGTCTCTAAAGACACTGGTTCTCCTGCAGGTCGGTCAAGTACTTAATATATCTGGGATCAATTCAATTCTTAACCTTTGCTTCCCCCACTTTTTTAAGATCCCCTTAAATCCTTAGCCTTTTGTATCCTTTTTATTCATTGATAATTTCATTACTCATTACCTTTGGATAATTTTATTTAGTTACTTTTTCATGGTTCTTTTGTAAAATCATAATAAAGCTACCAAAGTAAAAATAAAAATTCAATAATTTTTCCTGACTCTCCTCCTATTATCTGACCAGTCTTTCTTAGTCTGGTCTGGTGGGTCAGCTTCTATCTCCAATCCACTAAGAACAGGAATTAGCTCAAAATCTGTTCTGGGTCTTCTTATTTTCTCTATTGGTGATTTCATTAAATCCAATGAATTCAGTTTTCATCACTATGCAGATTATTTGTATGTATGTATGTATATGTGCATGTATGTGTGCATGTGTACATATTTATATCAACTTAATCTCTCTCCAGAACTTCAGTTCTATATTGCAAATTGAATCACAGAATTTCCAAGTCTGAAGGATATATGTATATATACACATGCATATACCTTCTAAAACATACCCTTAAAATGGTTTAGTTAGTATTTGTTTGAAGATAACCAGTAATGAAGAACCAAGTACCTAATAGATCACCCCACTAAACTTTTGTATTACTCTAATTGTTAGCTCTATTAGTTTCCTTATATTAAGACTTAATTTTCTTCTTTGCAATTTACAAACATAGATTCTCATTTTTTTTTCTTTTGGGGTCAAGAAAAATGTGTCTAATATATAAAGGACAGTTTTCATATTCTTTCCTAAGCCTTTTCTTCTCCAAGCTAAATATTCTTACTTCCCATTATTAATTGATCCATATATAGCATGATTTCATTGCAATTCACCATCCCCTAGATGTTCTCCTGTGTGTCACTATCTTTACTGAAATGTAGTACCCAGAACTGAGTATAATACTCCAGATATGATCTGATCAGCCCCATTATACCACCATGCCATTGCATTTAGCAGTTAAAAGATCATTAGTAACCATGGAGAGAGCCATTTTAGTACAGTGCAGCAGGTCTTTTAACCTCAAGTCCTGGATATTATGCCTCTCTTAATGGAACCTAACAATGCATTAGTTTTTGGCTACTACATCACACTGTTGACTCATATTGAGCTTGCAGCCCACAAAAACCCTTAGATAAGATGAATTACTGTCTAGACCATGCCTTCTACATACTGTACTGGTAAAGGTTGATCTTTTGAACCCAAGTAAATTACTATATATGTAGCCCTATTAAATTTCATCTTATTTGATTTGGTGCACACACAGAGTTCCAGTTTGTCAGGATCATTTTGGAATCTGACTGTATCATCCTTTCTAGCTTTATATCAAGTGGCAAATCTGATAAATATAATGTCTATGTATTTTTCCAAGTCACTGATAACAAAGACCAATTGTGCAGGACCAGTCACAAACCCTCAGGGAACTCTACTGTAGAGACCTTCTTCCAAGCTGACATCAAACCATTATTGACCACACTGGAAGTCTGGCTGATCACCTAGATCTAAAGAGTTAGAAAGCTAAATCTTCAGTGGCTTCTTATTGCTCCTATTCACATACTCTAAATCCTAGCCAAACTTTCTTACTGGTTCCTGGGCCTCAAAATTCAATTTCTTGTCTCTACTCTTTTGTACAGGATGTCCATCTTCTTCACTTCCTCAACTTCTTGTTGCTCTCAGCCATGCCTCTACCACCTGTCTGGAATAAACTCGCTTATCATCTTTTCAACTTTTTAGAATCCAGTTTCCTTCAGGATTTAAGTCTTTCCCCCTCCATTATCACTCCTTCATCTCCTCAAATGAGTTGTAATTTATCTGTGTACAGTGGAGTTGTATCATTTGTATTATTGAAGAAATGTGAAGGGGAAGGAGCAATGGGATAAAGAAATTTTAATAGTGAGGCAACTTTGCCCCCATTCTACTTATTAAACCTTATATTTGAAATAAACTTGAGAAGGGAAACTTGGGTTTGCTGCTCCTACAATTGCCATCAGTTATTTTCTATGACTGTGGCAGGGTGAGCATCTTGCTCTGTTGATTGAGTCTAGAATCTCCACTTCATTATCCCCAATCTGTTCATTTTATTTAGTTTGGTGCAAGTCATCAGAAGGAAGGGCTTAGTGGCCTTCCTGGTATTCATGGGGAGATCCAAAGTTGCTGCTATGTCTCTGTTGACTTTCTGGTGCCCCTTCTTGCCTCACAGTAAATTAGGAAGAAACAGGGGGTGGTATGATCACCCTGTAATGTAATCACATTGATGTGCAAAACCTTTTCAGTACTATTTTCCCTAATTATCAGTTTTCCAGTCGGCTAATTTCCTTCTATTTGAGAAGAGAAACTCCTAGTTTGTCTATCTGATTTATCTGAGCTTAGCCTAGCTTACCAACTCAGATCCATCTGCTCTGTAATATAAATAGCCATTCAATATAAACTAAATACCTACATATGAATGTCCATATACAAATAACAGAAAGAAAAACCACATGAAACTACAAAACTATTATATATAGTCTAAATATATATATATATATATGTATAAATTCACACACACACACACAAACACACTCTTAATGTAGTAGCATGGTATAGTAAATAGAGAGCCAGCTTTGAAGTCAGGAAGATCTGAATTTCTCTCATCTAACACAGAATGCTAAGTAACTCAGGGCAAAACACTTAACCTCTTGGCTCTAGGCAACTTGCTAAGCTTAGAAGTTGCAGAGGGGATGCAGGCTGACATTGGTAAAGAGAGTTTCCTCACCTGGAAGCTCCTTATATTAATGAAATATAGTAGTTCTATTTATTTTTGTTCAATTTAAGAATTTTCTTCAATTTAAGATGACATCAACACTGCCCTGCCTATCTATTCCTTTCTGAACTTAGTTTCTTTCTTCACAATGTATTTTTAAATGTTTAAATGTTGTATTTTAAAATGCTGCTACTCTTTTCATCCTTTTTTTAATGTCACTATCACAATGTCATCTTTCAACTCTCCTTAGCAAAAATTAGAAGTCTTACCTTATAATAAATAAGTATAGGAGAGCAAAACAAATTCTGCATTGACCAAGTTTAAAAATGAATGTCTCATTTTGCATGTCAGTCCATTATCTCTTTGCCAAAAGGTGGGAAGCATGCTCCATCAGCAGTTTTCTGGAATAATGACTGATCACTGCTATGATCAGAATTCTTAATGATTCTCTTTGAGAATGAAGAAAAAACAACCACCCCTTTGAGTAGGAGTTAGGAGCTGTCTACTGGGGATTCAACTGGAACTAGCCAGTAGAATAACAAAACTGCTTTTTTTTTCTTTTCTTTTTTCTTCTTTCCCTTTCCTTTCCTTTGTCCACATAGAGTATCATATCCCAACCTGAGGATGCTCTGCCCAAAGGATTGTAAATTTTTATCACTGAAAAAGACCAAGGCCTCCCATACATCTGGAGCCATCTCCATTTGTCCTGATCTATATCTTGTCATTGGACCCAGATAACTCCAGGGGAGAAAATGAGGCTGGTGATTTTGCCCAGCCTTCTCTCAGTTCAATCCAATTCACTTGCATGTCATGGCATCACCTCGTGGACGTCACAGTCTTCTTCGAGAACAAAGGACAAACAATAAGAACAATATTTTTTCAGAGTAGTTTTCCATCATATTATTGTAATTCTTGTTTAAATTCTTCTAATTCTGCTCACTTCCCTCTGCATCAGTTCATACAAGTCTTTCAAGGTTTTCCCTTAAATCATTTCTCACACACAATATTCCATTATATTTATATATCAAAGCTGTTCAACTAACCCCCAATTTATGGAGACCTGCTTAGTTTTTTGTTAAAAAGGGAGATTACAGCTATAACTATCCTTTGTACATATGGTCCTCCTTTCCTCCTATCTTTGACTTCTGTTGGGGTATGCTTAATATTGGTCAAATTGTCTTTGAAAGAGCCCCTTCTCAGCTAGAATAGCTTAAAGAGACTAAATTGTATTTTGAAAATAATTTAACATCAATTTCTCTTTTTAAAATAATAGCCTTTTATTTTCAAAATATATGCAAAGATAGTTTTCAATATTCACTCTTGTAAAACCTTATGTTCCAAATTTTTCTCCCTTCCTTCTTCCCATCCCTTTACCTAGACAGCAAATAATCCACTATATTAAACATTTATTTCAAGGTGATTTTGACTCTACCTGATTTTCAACTTATGTACTGAATGTAGAACTTGACCTCTATAGAAAGTATCACTCTGCTATGACATTAACCCCCAATCCCAGTAGAACACGAATTCTTGAGGGCAGGATATATGTTGTTTTTATCTTTGTATCTTCAGTGCCTAACTTTGCAAGTGTCACATAGAAAAAGACTGCAAACTCCTTGAGGGTAGGAACTGCCATCTTTGTCTTTGTATCCTCATTGTCCAGCTCAATGCCTTGTGTATGAGTGCTTAATGTGTCTTTTGGAACAGAACTGAATTTCAATGACTGAAATGACCTTTTCTCAGTGTTGATTCATCTGAATCTTTCATCAGCTCTCAATACAGCTGGAAACAAGATACACAAGGCTGTGACACATGCATGGGCAAGTTGCAGAACCTCTCAGTGCCCCAGGCAACTCTAAGGTTACAAGTTGCAGAAAGGGTGCCTGCAGATAGGCATTGGTAGAGAAAAGATTCTTGTTAAGAGTTTCTACACCAATAAATACAGATCTCAATTAACTCCCACTCCCCTCACCAAAAAACAAAAAAAACACAAAATAGAAGCAAAGGTCAATAAGTGGAAATTGCAAGGAGATATATAAAGGCTTTATGAAAGGAACAACTTCCCAACAATTAAGGCTCTCTCAAAATGCAATGGACTGACTGGATAGAGTGGGTACAGTCTCATTGGAGGTCTTCTAACAATAGCTAGATGACCACTTATGGCACAGAAGGGATTATTACTTCCATATAGATTGGACTTTGGTTGCCACTTGGATATTTGGAAAACCATCCCCATGGATCATGACCACAATGAAACTCCCTTCCCCCCAGAGCTCCCTTTCCTCTGTACTCTCTTCAGCTCTAAACTTCTCTCTTCTAGAGTTACTTCTATTCTTCCCCTCACTCAAATGTGAAAACTCAGAGTGATCTTTAACTCTTCCTTTTACTTTCTTTCTCATTACCTTCTTCACTTCTTATTACCTTTGACTCATTTGTGGAAATGATTCTCCCAGGAACATCTCCTCTAAATACTGTATGAACGGTACCCAAGATATTTTGAGGGTTTACTACTGACCAAGTTCCCCATCAGTAAATATATTGGTCCAGATCAAATAAAAATCACTTCAAATTTTTAAAAATGGTTTCTAGCAAAATACAGTAGCTTCATAGCAACCAAAATTTATGGTCAAGTAAGATGTATGTTTCTCCTTCCCCTGGGTCAGAAGTCAGAACCCTCACAGTTCAGATTTGGGTTCTTTTAAGAACCAAAGGTGAGTTGTCATCTTTGCTCTTCAGACTATCCTCCAAACTCAGAGCTTTTCATGGAAGATACTTTCTACCATTTCCAAGCCCAGCTTTATGGAGACCATTTAGCAGTTATTGGCTCAGTCAATGGAGTTTGGATGGCAGCTCTCTGCTGCCCTCAGCTGGCACCCACTCACAAAGCCCTTTCACCACTCACCGCCCATCACAGGTTGTGCTCTCCAGGATCTTTGGAAGATGGATGTTCACTCATATGTTGTCACCTGTTCTCCAGGACTGACTTCTACTTTGGCTGACATTCTATTCTCTATTTCCTTCCCCTCCTCAGGACCCCTATTGATGATCCCCAGAGAAGCAGTCTGGTATAGTGTGAATAGAATATTAAGTAATAATGGTCAATAGAGGGGTAAAGAGACTCCTACCTGGGATGTTTAATGAATATGGGATTAAGAAGAAGTTACTTTGCAACTCATAACTTTCCTCACCTGCAAAATGGGAATATTTATACTTTTCTGGGCTGTTGACCAACATTAAAATGCCACATAAATGTGTTTGAATGAGTCATCTTAGTCGATCTCTTGAGAGATGAGTCATATACCAGATTATTCCTCCTTTCAAATCACAACCTTACTCTCCCACCCTCACCCCCATCCAGCAACTTATTTTCTGCCATTATCATGAACTTCAACCAATGAGAGATAGTTCTCACTTTATGTAAGCGCACCATTTTGCAGGCTTGTACATAAAGCCATTTTTTTATGTTACGTGAATTTGCCCACAGATGTGAGGAAGGAAGGGAGGGAAGGGGACAAGCAAAAAGCCTGTACTTGTGGAGAGAGGGAGCCTGGCACACTATCAAGGACACATGGAGGCTGGGAACAGACATGTGGTACTCAGGCACAGATGGGTGGAAGACGAAGGGGCTGGACACACAGGCAGGAGGGTGGAGTGGGGCAAAGGTCCACTCTCTTGGAGTCAGGTCTCATATCTGAATCAGGCTGCCAGTGAGGATCTCTCCTCACTTTCTTTCTTCTGATTTCACTTGGAGAGTTTATTTGGGCGAGTTTTTTTGGGGGGAAGGAATGCTAAGAAAAAGTTAGGAAGATGGAGGAGAGAGAGACAGAGGCAGAGACAGAGAGAGAGCATGCCATTATATAACTAATGTAGGTCTGATTATCCCATACAAAAATCTCTAGTGGCCTCCTCCAGTTTCTAGGATAAAAAACAAATTCTTCATCTAAGTATTTAAAACTCTCTAGAATTTAGCCCCTAGACATTTCATATTATCCCCTTTCAGGAAAACTATTTCAAGTAATCTAGCCATGTCTGGTCAAGCTGCTCCCTGACTCCTCCTCCTGTACATTTTCACAAGCCACCTGCCAACTCACTAACACACTCTCTCTTTATCTGAGCTTTTCACAATCCCTGTTTTCTTGCAAGGTTCAATGTAGGTGCCATCTCCTGATATCCCCAACTGTCAGTGCTCTTTCCTTCCTTAATTTTCTGCATACTATATTTTTGTTCAGTAATAGATTGATGTCTTCTGGCTAATCTTTTTTACCTCCAGATACTTTCCTGATTTATCTATCCACTGTCAAACAAATCTTTCTAAAACATGTTTTTCTTAATGTTATTATTTTGCCCAAGCTAGAAATAACCTTCATTTGCTTGCCTTATCAACTCCAACTCCTTTACCTGACTTTCAAACCCCTTCATAACCTGGCTACATATATTCCTCTCCTTCTGATATTTCTCAAATACATACTCCCTTACTTGTTAGCTGGGCTAGTCTCCTCATTATCCTCCACGAACTCGTTCCTACCTTCATGCTTTTATTTAAGCTCTTCCCTGAGCTGAAAATACTCTTTCCCTTTTTCACCTATTCACATTCTACTCATCTGCCAAGACTTTGTTTAAGCCTCACCATCTCCAAGGATCTTACTCTATTATCTTTCTACTTTCCTTCAACAATATTACATTTAAAGTCAACATCACATAATTAAGCATTTGATTATTTTTGTTTCACATTTGCCAGTTTTGTATAAGTAGACTGTAAACCTTTTCAAGAAACAGGCCATATTTTTGAGGCTCATAACAACATTTAGCAGAGTATTAAGATGGCGGTATGGTATGGTTCCAATGGTGCTAATCACATCTGGATGACCAGAAAGAAGCTTGCGTCATTTAGTCATATACTCACTTGCTAACTTATTTCTCTAAGCCTTAATTTCCTCATTTGTAAAAGAAGAATGATAATAACACCTATCTAGGATGCTTTTTATGAGGATTAAATGAGATAATGTATATTAACTACTTTACAACTACGTAAAACCAGCTAAGTTCAGGATATATCAGGTATTTGATAAATGATTATTTGATATTTTACTTCTCTTTCTGCTTAAATGTCTGACATGACCCATGAAAATTTCTACCTCCCTGATAAATCCTTCCACCTACATTAGGGGTGGGATGGATAGTACAGAGACCAATGCAAGAGGAAAATCTGTGGACAGAACACTGTCATGGACTCTGGCAGTAGTAGCAGAAAACAGTCCAATTACATCTGGGGGAAGCAGCAGTCTACACCCCCAACAGATTACTGTTTTGTTCTCTCTCCTCACTTCCTGTGGGAGTTTGGGGAGGGAAGGCATGCAGATGGTAGCCCCATGGCCAGAGGATTCTTGGAGTAGGGGCTGGGTAAAGAAGTTTGGGCCCTCTAACAGGCTGGGGAAGGAGCTTGAGGCATAAAACCAGGAGTCTAAGATGGCCACAGAAAGAAGCTACTCCTGTGGGGTACGTTCCCAGGAGCCTCATTTGGGTTGCAACTCAGCTCTCTGCTTCCACAGGAACTTCTGTGGCATAAAGTTGAACATGTAATCCCACTAGGCCTGTTATCAACCCCTACCTCCTTGGTGGCTGAGAAGAGAAAATAGAACATGTTAATGGCTGGGAATGAGATTGTGACTCTGAAATTGCATGTAAATTGTACAGATGTTTGGGCAATGAAGTTGATATAGCTGATAACAATGATTAGGAGTATCTATTTAGGAATTGAAAGTTTTGTCAAACATGAGATTTTAACCAAATCTATGTTTCCTAAATGATTGATAAAAACATCAATTTGAACAAATCAAAGACTGATTGGGGTATAATTTTATTTATTCAGGAATAAATATGGCTTTGAAAACTATACCATCAAATAAAAAAAATACTGCTATGTTAATTCTTTTAAGAGTATTTTCCCCAGAGATTAAGTAGATACATCATATAATCATCATCATCATCATCATCATCATCATCATCAGTCTCTTTGACTTAACTATTCATACAAAGAATGGCAGTTGAACTGACAATCAATCCTAAAATCACTAGTCCTTACAAAACTTCAAGTAAAAAACAATGGCATGGCTAGAGATGTATCCAAATATTAACTGAGAAGTAATTTTTTTTTAAGATGAATAGTAGCCCTCTTGGAAAAAGTAATGACACAATGTTGGCTTCTATAGTGTTTTCCCCAGGGTACACATTATTATGCTTATATAGATTTTCTTAAGCTATGGAGTGCAGCATTTTCAAAGACCTGAATCAACAAATCTATATTTCTTGAATACTTTCTAAATGCAAAGTACTTTGTTAGGTGCTATAATCTTTTGGATACAAGTTAATAAACATTTCATCTTCCATGATCTCAACTGATTGAAGATGGCTGGCTTCCTGGCTGAAATAAATTATAAGTTTTTGTGTTCATTGTAGCTCCTTTTCTATGCCTAAGGAAAATTAGGGGTCCCATTTAAAAAATGAAGGGTTTGGGTTAGATGACATATAAAGTCCCAGAAGGGTCTCTAACATTCTATGATTCCATGGTTCAGTGGAGATGAAAACTCCTGCATGCCCTAACTATATCAATTCTCCGGCTGCTCTTCACATCTGGAAAGTAAGAAAATACAAATGTCTGCCTACAGGAAACACATTCACAGTTTCCTCTCACATAGAAATTCTCAAGTAAAAAAATTTAAAGTCACCAGAGGGAGAAACAGAGTTTAATTTCTTTAGCCCTTGGGCTAGTAGGCCTATGTTAACATGAATACTTGGTTTAGGTCACACAAATTTTTCTATGAGAGAATTACCATTTTCCTCTAATACTGAAAGAAGAACCTTCTGAATTGATTTTCTAGACTGCATTAGACTGGATTTGTTTATGAAACCATTCACTTAAAACTTCAGGTCAGTGATATGAAAGTACAAGAATCTCTGAAGATGCAGACAGTTTATTCACATGACTAATTTATCTTTCAACTTCTACGGAAATTCATAAAGGTGATAAAATGTCATCATGACATTCATTATATCTTGTTTACTTTCTTCTATGACACATATGTAGCGGTTTACCTTAGGCTGATGTTTTCCATCAATCTGAAATAATCATGCCTATTTACTACCATGGAATGAGGAATTCAGAGATACAAGACAGAAGGAAGAATACTGGGAAGAAGAAGCAGCTGGATAAAGAGGCGAGGCAACTTTCCAGCTTCTCTGAAATCCATTTTAGCTTGACTCATTATTTTGTTTGAAATTCAGGGATCTTTCAATATATGAAACACTAGAGATGCCTTCCTGGAATTTTGCTTATAAAAACAAATGCAAATTTAATTCAATTTTCTCATTGATTTTTTTTTTTGTTGTTGTTGTTGAAGGAGTGCTGGACTTGGAGTGAAGATACATGTCTACAAAATTTTAGTAATTTCTACTTTAAAGCTCCCTGTTAGGGGAACCCCAAATCTTATAGTATCTCTAAGTCTTGAGATGATGGACACTTCCTTGACAGGGTAAATAGTCTGAGCACACCTTCTACATATTTGAAACATTTTGCAAATAGTGAAATACTATATAAACATATTAGCTATCATTATGTCTATTATTTTTTAAATGTGTTCCTATAAAAAACTCAACATAGCATTTAATAAAAATTAGTTGACATGAAAACAAATTTTTTCAAATATAGATTTCTTTTGCATAAAATACTGTAAAGAAACTAGTGAATAAGAAGGCAATTTCTCATGTTCTCAATTTCAGTTCTCCACATGAGGTGATAACAAAGAAAGTTACAGAGCATCAGGCTCTCTGAGTATAAAAGAATCATTGTTGAAGAGGGCATCATATTTGATAGAGAAAGCAGCCTCTTGAGGGGGTGACTGGGAGAGGCAAGTCTGAATATTACCACCAGACAAGGGTAAAAATTGTGTTCTCTGTGATCCTGTGATTGTATCACTAAGCCCAGTGCCTATTTCACACAGGAACAGTTCTTTGCCTTTACTTGTCTTTCCTTTTGGTTATTAAAAAAGTCACAATTTCTCTTTGGGCTATTTATAGGGGTGCTTCCCACTTAATACCAAACAAGGCCAATTTATTTTTTTCTTATTGACTTGAGTTATGGTGCTCCCCAGGAAAATAATGGCTATTGGGGAAATATAATATAATGGATAAGAGGAGAAAGATTTGGCCTTGAGATCAGAAAGACCTGGATTCAAGTACTGTCTCTAACACATGGTGGTAATATGACCCCAGGTAGGTCGCTTAACTTCTCACTGCTCTGGGAACTCTAAAAACACTAAGTCATAGAATAGACACTTACTTGTATTGATAGCAGAAGTTCTTCACTAGGAGTTCTCTACACCTAGAATTCCCTATGTTAATGAAAGGGCAGGCCCAATGTTCCTGCATTCCAAATGGCGAGGCAGCATTTAACTCTTCCCAACAGGGAGAGAAAAGGTAAATATGATGGAATTTCAGCAGTCTTGTGAAAACAATCTGGACTGGGAATCACAAGAATGTTTAATCTTAACCAGTTCAGCCACTAACTCACTATGTGTCTTCAGGAAAATTGCTTAATTTTTTTTGAGACTACCTTTCTCCAACTATAAAAATACATTGGTTGAATCAGATGATCTTAAGAATTCCTCCTACCTCTAACATTTTGTTAACGTGAATGCATCTAGCATCAACTTCCATTCAATATGTGACAATATCCAAAGCAGAAGATCTCCAAGGCAGTCAAGTGCATTTTTGGTGTTTTAACTCCTGGGAATTTCTTGTGGTTCTCCTCTTTTGATCCATTTTAACACTGTTAGTTTTGTATTGAAAAATAACAATTTCTCATTTAGACTCTCCATCACTTATACTCAATGTCATCTTTTCAGAGAATGGAAAGACTCTGCTCTTGGTCTAAAGGAATCTCAAAAGAATTTTTGCTTTCTTCCATTTCAACTGAGCTGAATGCTAATTAACCTAAGTGTTTTGTTTGTTTGGATCCAAATCAGTAAAAGAAAAGGGCTGAGAAAGAAATGGCCCTAATGGCAAGGGAGCCATTGCATGTTCTTAGTAATAGTCACAATGTGAGAAGCATGGTGGTAAACCTAGGGAGGAACTAGCTTCAAGATTATTTTTCTAATCAATTCTTTCCACAAAACTTTTAACTGTAGATAAAAGGGACTGTGAAATGCATTGTTGTTGTTCAGTCATTTCAAACATGTCTGACTCTTCATGATCCCATTTGGGGTTTTCTTGGCAAAGTTACAGGAATGGTTTGCCACTTCCTTCTCTAGTTCATTTTACAGATGAGGAAACTGAGGCAAATAGGGTTAAATGACTTGCTCAGGGTCATTTGGCTAATAAGTGTCTGAGGCTGGATTTGAACTCATTAAAATGAGTTCCTGATTCCAAGCCCAGCACTCTATCACACTTTGCCACTTAGCTGTCCTGCAGTAACAAATCTGCTATTTAATCTCAACTGAGCTCTTATTGCTGCAAGGCAATCCTTTTACATCTCCCTAATCAAACCCCTATCCCATACTGAGGAGCTACCCAGTGTAGTGGATAGAGTACTGGCCATGGAGCCAGGAAGACCATCAAATACAGCTTCTGGTACTTACTACTTGGACATAATTTCTCTGAGTCTCAATCTACAGGAAACATAATAATTCTAGAGAGCACTTTGCTTACAGGGTCCCCTCTCATTGAAGAGTATTTGCAACAAACACAAAGGCAGCAAACATGATATTCTCTAATTCTTTTTTCTTTAGTCTTCCCAAATCTCAGAGGCTATCTACTCCAACTCCCTTTTATAAATGAGGAAACTAAGGTCTAGGAAATTTAAATGACAAAATTGTATGAGTAGCACACAGCTAAGATTTTAATCTAGGGCCCCAAACTACAAGGCCAGTGGTCTTACTCCTACAACCCTGCCTCTTTCAAACTATAGATCAGTGCTAGATTTGAGTATTACTTTCCCAGCATATTAGAAGAGGATATGTGTACATTTACTCTGGCTTTATGTGGAATGGACGTAGAACTCCTAAGGCAATTTATCCATTTTTCCTCCTTATATTTATTCTATAACGATAGGGTATAAATGTTCTGCTGCCTAATTTTATTTTGTTTTAATATCTCTTATAAGTTTATTCACATTCTGCCAAAATGTCAGTAATGTCCCAAATGGGATTAACTGTCTACGCAATTCTTTTCATACAATGAATCTACCTATTCCTCAAAACCCAGTTCAAATGCCATCTCCTCTAAAAGACATTCCTTAAACCTAGAGATATGGAAGTGATTTCTTGTCCCCTAAATTTAAAAAAGATCAATCCTCACGTACCATTCTATACTGTAATGACATACAGACATACTTTACATTTTTTACTAGATTGTAAACTCTTCCATGGAAAGAACTACGTCTTATAAATTTTTGAATCCTCTTTCAATACCTAGAAGGAAAACCTTGCATACAGTAAGCCCTCGAAAAAATATCTGAGGAATGAACAACCTCAGTTTTTGTTTCAAAAGGTGAGGCAACCACAAAGAACTGGTCCCCTTGGAATTTTAGTGAGGAAGTGGTCAAAGTTTAAGTTGTGACTCTAAGAAGTATAGGCTTTTCTGTCTATATGACGTACTTTTGGTGGTTAGTGATAATCAAAGAATTTGGATGTCTTGAACTAGGATCAGAATTGATGCCATTACTATTGGCAATCATGATGGTGAGGGGAAAAGAAAAGAACAGAAGGGACTAAAGAATCTGTATTAATTCATTGGGGGAAGAAGCTAAGATAAAAAAAACTGGATATAGTAACAATTATTGGTTGGCTCTGAAATGGTTATTTCTAATTTAAAGTTTACTTCTGAATCAATGACTAAACTTTCATAGAAGAATATCAATAAATAATGAGATAAAGCTTCTTCCATGAGACTCCTCCCTTCAAAGAACTCAAAGAATTTTGTATGTTATCTGATTTTATTCTCCTCTGATTTTTAATTAAAACAGATTTTACAAGAATATTAGATAAAGCATTCTTATAAAGCAGGTGGAGCACAGACATCCCTAATATAACTAAAGAAAAATGAGAAAAAAATTGGAAGTTCACTTTAGAAGAAAAAAGAAAAAATTTATCCTAAGTTGCAACTGTTCAGTATTTGATTTTTTTTTTTACCAGTTCCACATCAATCAGGTTAAAATGTTTGTTTATTACTATAAGATGGTCCAAAATTTTAGTGAAGTATTAAGCTATGAAACTGTTTCCATACCATCTACGTTGTTATGTGATGAGTATCAGAAATAGGAATCTGGTCTCCAAATAATGAACTAAATAATCAAAGTCTGGTAAACCTAAAACTTAATTAAAAGCAAATTCAAAGTTTTCTTAGGTGTCAATTAAAGAAAAAATGCTTAGAAATAAAAATTATGTATAAAAGGTTTTAATGACTCAGTGCATGTATTCCAAAATCTAAATGCAAAAGAAACTTTAAAAAAAAAGCCAAAACTTTGAAGATCAGAGATACCTTTAAAGTCCAAGAAAATATGACTAATGAAAGGAGAAAAACAAGTCATTAACATAAGACATTTATCACGTGGTATCTAAATTCATACTTTACAGATACCCCTCTAACTTTTGTTTATGGCAAAGCACAACAGTTCCTAGCATGTGGTTTTAGTTACCACTGGGAGACAATCTTAAAATAATGAATTGCAAATCTAAACCTACATGATATATTAGTTTCATCTGGGTTAATTACTCTGTAGCATTTGGATGTATCATTCCTCAATGTTAACCAGGCAGTATGTAAATTCTACAAATTGGATTTAATTTTAAATTACTTATAAGTGAAGATCATAAAGGAGGGATTAGAATTGACCTTTGTGACATTCTATTTATGGTATCTCCTTATGGACTATATTGTTTATACTCTGCTACTGTCTACTATAAAGAGTTTATTCTGACAAAAACTATTTAGGTATATATACAACATAAGTAAGACCTTAAACTTTTTTTTTTTGTTTTGTTTTCTTTCTTTCATGAATATATTGGGTTTGTGAGGGGGGTAGGAAATACAATGCTTTCTCCCCTTCCTATTAATTTAAATTTTAGGTATCATAGTTAACAATAACAGTTTTCCCATAAGTAAATTGAAAAAAATTAACTACAAAAGTAATTCCCATTTTCCCTATTAATTCTGAGTCATTCTAAGACAATTCTAGCTAAATGGACGAGTGGCAGATACTGGAAAAGAACATCTCCCAAGTTAGAAACTTGTTAAACATTTTACATTCTATTATCTCAACTAAGAAATTTTGGTGAACAGTGGGAAAGAAGTGTAAGAAGTCACCAGTTTCCTTAATTACATATGGGAAATATCTTGGAAATGTGAATATCACATAGACTTATCTGCAGCCAGTGGCCATTAGATTACTTCATTAGCAGATAAATATATTTTCTGTTAAGAAAAATTTTCCATAGAAATCTATAAAAGCAGCCAAACTCAAAGCTTCTCCAGGCTTAGCCTAAGAGAGGGATATTATCCAAACAAACATACATATGCAATAGACAAATTCAACATTGGTTTGAGACAGTGAAAACATTACTTATAAGACTATTTGTGTAAAAGAAAGGTTTTCTGTTGATTCATCAACAAGTTAGCAGTTCCAGAAGCATCTGAATGTAAGTTCCCAATCCAAGAAGATAAAGATGTTTCTTACTCACCTGAAAAAACACCCATGCTGTTTTACCACTTCCTATTAAATTTATATCTCATAATAAAAACATTAGAAGCTTTTGCAGAATTGTACAGATAACTGAATATGATATTTAATGTGAAACTAATTTAAAGTATTAATTGCTAAATCATTAGTAATAAACTATTTCAGTTTTGCTCTTTTTCATTGAATATACTCTTTAAATCACATGCTTTGAGTGATAATTGTAATTTTCTTTATATGTATTTTCTATTCATACACAGACTTTTTTTGTTAAAACTATAATAAAAATTTGAAAAAAAATTGAAAATACAACAAAACCATATGGAAGTTAACATATAAAAATAGAATGAGATTTTAATTAGGAATGTATATAGAAGAGCCAATAAAACAAGCACATATTTTACTGGTAATTAAAATGAAAGAATATGATATTTATATAGAACAGAGAAGGAAAGGTGGCTTTTACCTGTAGTAGCTGAGGCAGGGCTTTTAAAGTCAGGCAGAACCAAATTCCCAACTTGCATGGGAGCAAATCATGCCACTGTGGTTTCATTAGCAATCTAAAGTAAATAAATTTTTTTAAAAAAAATAGTAAAGCTGAGAGAATCAGTAGGTTAATGGAATATTTTAGTAAAAGTTCAAGTTTTCCCCGAACACAAACAATATTGAAACATCAGAGTATGAAACCTTCCTTAAAATGTGTTATGACCCATAATAAAAATAAAATTTAATATTTATAAGACATCCATCAGATTAATTTGATTTTTGATACAAAATACAGCAAATAAAGCAAATATAATAATTAGAGCAAATAAGATAATCCAGAATTGAGATTTCAAAGCAGGTAGCCTCCAATCATTTTATAAAGATAAAGAACAAAAACCTACTCTCTAACCTGGGCTTTTCATCACTTCTCTAAAATGAATTCTTAAACCTTATGATTACTTCAGCTAAAAAAGACTAACCATCACCAAAATGTTCACAAGTGCTGACAACAAGATATGAAGACTGTAGCATAAACAAACCAATATATAAAAATTAATGTCATTTGCAGTTCACTGAAGCATTACTCACTGATGTCATCAGAATAGAAGACAAGCAGAATAGACTCTGATCTCCATTCCACATTGATCCAGTTCATGCCCCTGCTGTGTGAACTATTTAAACCCTTTATTTCTTTCTATGAATCAATAGAAGAAATGGTGGTATCTTTTAGAATTTACTGAATGTCACTCTCTCCCTATGTCGCTTCAGAACTGAACAGTAGTGACAGAATTTTTCCTCTAAAGCTCTATCTCTAGAGTTTGTTAAATACAAGTCTGACTTAACATTACGATAAAATCCTTATCAGTTTCACCATCAAATACAAAAATAATTTGTTTTCTATAGAGGAGAAAACCATGTATATGTAAGTATACAGAACAGAAACTGTCTTTTAATCATGAAGAAACTTTTCCAGCATACTCCTGGAATTTTACATATTAACCTCACTCATGAATGTAAAACAGACATACACTTGTAATATTTTACTGACCATGACTTATCTATAAATAAAGCTGGAGCTCTTCAAAGGCTGAACAGGCTGACTTTAGGTATATATACACAAGTACTTATTACCAAGAGGCTGAACACTTAAAACATTATAGGCAGTTTCTTTTAAAACGGAAGTTGTGTAACATATCAAAGACATACTTTAAAATTGTCAAGCATTTATGCATGCTCCTACCTTTCATGTTTCTCTATAGCAGTAAGTTTGCCTTCATCTGCAATCTTGCCTGCTGTCTTTTTCTTCTTTTCTCTCTTTTTTTTGCTAAGCAGTTCATCCTTAACATATAAAGAATTATGGTTATAGGTTATCATTAACATGTACTCTCTGAATGTTCCTGGGACTCTTCTGTGAAGGATAAACATTACAGAGTAGCGTTTATGCAAATGTATGTAGGGTCCTACATGATTAAGTAAAATCATCTATCTTTAACAATAACTGTTGCCATGGTATCCAGTCCTTAAACACACATGAAGTCCAGCTCTGTCAGTCATGTGTATCTCCATAGCAATCAAAGTTTTCTAAGAAGAAAAAGCATTCAACTTGCCTTTTCTCATTCATCAACTTTAATAATGTGGCTTCAACAAGAAGGAGTAAACAAATGCTAATGCATGAATACTATTTAAACTATATTTTATTATTTTTTAGTATATAAATAAAAATTCACAGAAGAATATAACTAAATATAAGGATACTAGACTAAATAGGAAGTAAATTAACACCTTGCTTTTGACTTTATACCAAATAGACTCTGGAAGTTTTAAATTAAAGTTAAGTCAAATTTGTGATTTATTTAGCTAAAAAAACCCAAATCAATTAAAATGCAGCATTCAATGTGTTGTGACATAAGGAATATTTAAAATCATATTTAAGGATTAAAATCATAATAATGGGAGAAAAAATTTATTTCTATTTTAGTAGAGAAACTGATAAAAATGACATCCTTTCTTTCTTTTAATAAGCCACACCTCAAGATTTCAGGTGATTAGCAAATCTATAACCATAAATTAAAATGCAAAATGTTATTTTGAAATGATTATTTTTAAACATAAGGAACACAAGAATTCTTGAATTTGTTGATCCTGGAACATATCAAATACTATAATGAATTTGAAATTTGAAAGCTTTGAAAATAAAAAGCATATTTAGTATTATATATGTGTGTATGTATGTTGAAATACTCAAGCATTAGCAATATACATTCTGAAATGTTACTCACATACATGTATATATGTAAATACATATTACACACACACATATATATGAAGACTATAGATCATCTGATTTATTAGCAATACTTACCAGCTGTTTTTCCAGGTAGATTGACCAAACTACAGCATAATGGCCCACTGTGAGAATAATGAACAAGAGTAACGCCAGCTCAGCATTGCTCATTTTTCTCACCCGCCTGTAGTAGAATACAGGCTGTCGCCAATCTGGTAGTCCATTGATCAGAATATCATCATACCTACAGTAGCAAACATGACAGGCTTTCACAAGAAGTTCACAATTGAAACAACAATAACATAAACAAACCCTCAATTGCAGTAGCATTAAAAGGGGGTTAAGAATGACTCTAAAATCTATACAAACGACCTAGAGGTGGAAAACCAACATTATGTTTCTTCAATTTTAGACAACAGTCAAAGCTTCACACCAACACAACCTGTCATGGATTTTAACTCTGGCAATAAAAAAGGTGCTAAACTCTTCTGCTCCTATAGCACCCCCAAATGATAGACTCATGGAATAACACCTGCATTAAAAAATATGTTCTACCTGTCTATCACAATCAGTGGTAAAAAATACACCATAAAAATGTGCAACAAAAGGATGAATTTTCTTGGGAAAAACAAGAATTCTATTTATCATCATGAATCATTTATTAAAGTTTTAAGTCTATGATAAAGTGGCCATAATTTTTCTTCTTTAAAGTACTTTTATTTCTACATGAATAGCATGGTTCAAGATTGAAATACTAATTTGTATTATTTTTAAAACCTTTTTTTAAATGAAATAGAATTGCATATGACAGATAACAAATTGCTCTATAAAAATGAAAAATTCTTAGGATGCAAAAAATATAATGGCAAATTTTTATTTATGTTCTTTTAATAAAATTATTTATTTAAAATATATATTGAAGGGTTTTTTTTTTTTTTTTCCTGGAAGGGCAAAACAACAGGAAAGACTTCTAAATGCATCTAATGAAACTTTCTTGTTGATGTCTTATGTTGCAGATTTGTACTTTAAAGATTGAAATTCCTTTAAATTTAAATTTACCTATTAGACAAATACTTTTAAATTTTTTTAAACAGAGAAACATCTAAAATGCAAAATTCAAAATAGTCACATTAAAATACTGCATGTTCAAGATACACAACCTGTTAATCTTAATTGAACACAACTCATTAAATATTCTAATCACACCATTTCCAGAATTAAATCTGCACTGAAAGGCCTAATTTGGTGCAACACATTGACCAAAATATTTTAATTAAAAATATTCTGAGTTAGTCGCAGGCCTAATTACAGGAATAGAAATAGGGCCTATATTGTCAGGCAGGTCAGTAGAACTCAGTAGTAGGTTTTTCTCAAGTAAATTGACCGATCTAGGAATAATAGCGCAGCTGCTAAACTGCCAGTCTTGACATGTAAATCAATTTAAATGCAACAACTGCAGTAGCTACTTTGATAGTTATTAAATTGATACCTTGGAGATGTGCTAAAAAAAAAATAAAACTCGCAAGATTTATTACGGGCAAACTTCTACTTTTTAGTAGAAAAGCAATAATCTTACATGCAAAATATATTTTATTTAACAAATCTAGAAAACTTGACTTTTAGACAAACCTAGATTATTAATAACACTGTCGAATTAGAATGACCATTGTTCAAAGCAAAAGACATTAATTAGTACTACAGTTTTTACCAAGCAAATTGTTTAATGACCAAGAGTCTAACAAATTTAAATATGGTTGTATATTAGACTGATTATACAGAACTTGCTGATGTCAACATTTTCAGAAATATTTAAAAATAATATCAAGAAGCACATATTTTATAATATTCTAAATGATTCATTTTAAAATCTTGTGATAGTGTATTTATTTTAACAAAGAAGAAATTTCAGAGACCAATGGATTGATAAAAAGACATCAAAAATTTTAAAGGTATTTAAGAAAAACTTCATTTGAATGAAGCCAAAAGTGTTAAATCTTGTGTTTAATCTAAATACTTATACTAGACTATATTTGTTGACTGGTAGAAAAGCTGTATACATACAAAATCATTATCATTTAGTCTCACATGCAATAATTTATGATAAAAGAAAAAACTATCAGTTTTAGAAAAAAATTCCTATTTTTTTTTCATTCTGACATATTTTAAACCATGCTTAAAGAAAAACAATGATGGTAATTTCTTAGCATCAGTGGTCAAGTTATTTTGTTTTTGTTTTTTACCATTTATCACAATGCAGCCCATACTAACAATATTTATCTGTCTTCACCATATATAAATCCTATTTAGTGCACAACCAAATTTCAGATAGCAGAATCTCATGCATTAAATACACTAAACACTACTAGGTATTTACTAGGCTACGTCTGTCTCTCTGAACAACAGCCTCTAAGGATTAAGTCTTAGAATCAATGCTCTATTGATTTTACTATCAATGAACATTATGGCTCACACGACTGGCCATTTTAAGGGAAGATAGCTTCTATTATAGCCTACTTTTTAGAATATATGTTGGTAAAAGATAAATCACTGCTTTCATTATAAAGCAATGAAAAAAAAAATGGAATCTTTCCCCAAACTGGCTCAGGCCAATGTTCCTCAAGTTATTTAGGAAGAAAAAAAAAATGTCTTTGTGACATGATGCCAAATGTGAAATGTCACTATATTAGGTTCTAATTTTAAAACTTGTTTTTCATTGTTAGAATTTATACAATTAATGCAATTTGTTCACTTAATTATTTAAATGGAGAAGTAAACTATTTTAAAAACTAAAGTTAGAAAAAATATATTCAAGAAAATATTCATGAATAAATGTCTTGAGATAATCATTCTTAAAATACTTGCCTAACTTATTTTGAGATAAATTATCTTAAAGAATATTAACTCTTAAAATACATGTATGAAGTACCCTAGGATAATGAATATTGTATTTGCTTGCTTTTCTTAAAACTTATATGACAAGGGGCAGCTAGGTGGTGCAGTGGTTAGAGCACCAGCCCTGAAGTCAGGATGACCTGAGTTCAAATCTGGTCTCAGACACTTCCTAGCTGTGTGACCCTGGGCAAGTCACTTAACCCCAATTGCCTCAGCAAAAAGCAAAAAAAAACAAAAAACAAAAAAAAACCTTATATGACAAATATCACGTAATAGTATATATCCAATGAGAATGGGAGATTAAAAAAAATTAATCATCACTCCATGAAACAGTACTGTTTTGATACAGAAACCACTGGAAAACAAATTCAACTTCTAAAAAAATAGATTTTGGCATTAATAATATATTGTTCTACAGAAGCATAATGTTTAAAATATATAATAGTAATTTGATAACCAAAATGAAGGCTTATTTTTCTTAGCAAGACTTCTACATACTTGTGAAATAATCTAATTTTTTAAATGTACAATTTTCATCTAATTTTTAAAAACTGGATGATCCTAACAATGATAGCAATAAGTTTTAATTTAAAGATTTCTTTAAAAATCCTTTAGGAAATTCACATTTTGGAAGATAGGTAAAATCTGCTTCACTTGAAGGATGGTTAACATACCTATAGTAATTAATGACATCTAATTCTAAAATTCAAAAATCACAAAAGATTCATTTGCTTCTTTCAAAAAAAACTGATGAAGAAGATACTTGATGTAACTAGTACAGAAGTTTGCACTTTCCATCTGGTAGATTTATTATGCTTCCTAATTTTAAAAGGGATATACATAGACATTTGTCATTTTCACATGAATGCTTATTTTGGTTTAACTCCTAAATACTTCCTATAATCAGATTTATATTATTAAGGTAATAAGGTTCACAAAAAGTTACTAGATTATCATGATTTTCACTTACTTAAAAAAATCATTTTTCTTTTTTAGCAAGTAGAAAAGTTGTTAATTATCACAAATATCAGGCACTAAAATGATTAAATAACAAATTTATGACTTTAAGTATCAGATATCAACAAATAAATACTTATGTTGAAGTTCACCAATTCAACTGCATACATTTAGTCAAGAATTTCAGAAAGACTAGTCAATAAGTGAAATGTAGAAAGTTCCATAAAATTAATATGGAAACTATGATTTTCTTTTGGATAGTTAAGGTTTAAAAATAATTTTAAAATATTTTATTTAATTCATAACTATTCCTTCTTTGAATTAAGAAAACAACAAAACCCCACTATACTTCTAATTACTTTTGAAAATGCAATATATCTAAGAAAAATGAAATCTGATGATTGTTCAGAATATACTCACTAAAGTTGCTACCTTCCCCGAGAACACATTTTTCATTACTTATTATTAAAGATTTTTTGTAACAATGAAATTATTATAATATCAGAAAGCAACCTTTTAAAATGTAAAACTGACTGTGACTTTGTTTATAATTATAAGCTTTAGGTAAATTTCTGGGGAAATAGGTCTCTCCTGGATACTCATACACTCACAGGTCACCAGTCCTCAGGCACGTGGCTTTCAAGAAGTGATTCTCAGCTTGATTAGTTAAGACTTTTGCCTCAAGGAAAACCAGTTACCAATGAGTTAGTTGTGCCTCAAGGGGTATAAATACTACATCTGTTTGTGTAACTGTCAGTTCCATTTTTTCAGCCTAGACTCTAATACAAGTGCAAAGGGAACCAATCCTGAAAGAAGACACAGTAGATGATTATAAAAATATAAAATCTACTCTCATTTGGATGAAGTACTTTCTAAATAAGCAACAGTATCTTTCTCAGAAGATGCCAACAATATCAGGAATTAAATAAAAACATAATAAAAATGCAACAAAGTTTATCATCTAACCAAAAATAAAAGATCTTTTTCTATTAAATTTTTTTCCAATGATAATATGCTATGGCAACTCCCCCAAAATAGTGAATGTGTTTATTATTTTTTTGAGGTAAAATCTGGAACTAAAGTTAGAAAACTAAATAAAATTCTCCTTATCAGAATTTTCCCAATCTATAAGACAAATTTGAGAGATTGTTTAGAGAAATTTAACTTAAAAAATACATACAAAATGACCCCAACTCTCTTGCAGGACTCTTTCAATATATGGTATTATCTCAAAGAAGAGTGATATTTGTTAAGGAATATGGACTAATGTCAACAATCCTTAAAGAAGCAAAAAACTTTATGAAAAGATTCTGAATCCTACTTCCACAAACTGACAAATTAGGTATTCAAATAATCTAAATAAATTTTGTAGCAAATACCTTAGGAAACAACACATTTCTTAAAAAAAAAATAACTCAAAAAGAAATGTAGAATTTCACACTTAATGCCTTATCTTGTCTTTTAGGGGTAGTAAGCTTCCAGTGAAAGCTTATAGGTCATTAGGTTGTTTTTAATGTCCCAATTCCCAATTTTGAATCTCTGCATTTAAAAATTCCAACTCTTTAAAGTGGATTTTGAACTATTAAAGTGCCACATGTGGTATTCAACTTGATTCTAGTTTTTGTGTAAGGTAGAACAAATACCACAAACGCAGAGGTAAAAAAAAACATCTTCTCTTGTTCCCTTCTGTCCCAGGTATCACATACAACTACTATTCCAGCACCTTTAATAAAAGTGGTACAAATAAAAACCTGTTCCTCTTTACCTGATCAATGAAATAATCAGCCTGGTCTCCCTCTCAGTCACACTCCCAAACCAGGAAATTTGGTGGCTAGGGCAGTGTTACTCTATTTTTAGGAATATATATGTATGTAGTGATGGGAGGCATGTATGAAAAAGCTAGAATAAAAGGTGAGGGAAGATATTAGAAGATTTTATCTACAAGTTTGTTTTCTAACATGAGGTAGAGAGATTAGGCTAGCTATCTTATGGATAAAATAAAACTTTAAAGAAAAACAGAATGTCAAAATGCTAAATATTAAGTGAAGAGTCTCTAGAGGGAATCCATACAAGCATCAAGTGGGAATTACTATCAATATACAGGCAAAATGGGTAGTTGTTTAATGATATGAGATTTTTATTTCCCAAGGCAAAGAGGCATATGACTAAAATCTTATTTAATCAAGTCATGACTTGCTAACTTAACGACACATTATATAGATATATGTAGATATATATAACTTCATAAATTAATGAACTCCATTCCAAATGCAAGTTGTTTCTAGCATAGTGTATATCTATTTAGAAATGAAAATAAGCCACTAACTTATGAACCATCAAAGTATACATGGTACATGATTTAATTGATTTTATATGGTCTTATTTATTTTTTACAGCAGTTACATGGAACTTAAAAAGTTAAATTTAAAAGCAGAAATAAAAACTCACCTCTGCCTTCGTTCATCATCCTTTAAAACTTCATAAATAGCCACCAACTAAAACAGAAGCATTACTTTAAGGTAAAAATATTCCCAATTCCAAGAAATCACTTGTGAGAACAAAGATACTATTTTACATTTACAGAGATAGTACTTTCTTACACATACATACATATGAATTTAGAGAAGAGCCTTAACTACATTTAGCTTTACTATGAGTGTCATTCAGAAAACACTCATATATTAAAAGAAATCCTGCAGTATTTTTTTAACTGCCATGCTGCATATGAAAAACAGATTTTTCACTTTGCATTTTCTAAAGCAAAACCTGGCATAATATGATAGTAAATATCATAAGAGTTATATTTCTTCAAATGGACAATGGATGCCTTAACTGAATGGCAAAAATGAATGAATTCATTTCAGGGCATGGAATGTGTAAAAAGATAAAAAAACCTTCTCTTTTCCAAATAATTATTTTTAAAAATACAATTTCTAAATGTAAGTAACATTTTAGGTATAGATACATACATATGTAGATATCAATATTTACTTTATTATTTGTCACAAAGCATGTAGCTGCAAACAACGTATGTTGCTTACTTGTCTAAACTGAGTTTCTGCATTTTCATCTTTATTCTTGTCTGGGTGTAAAGTTAGTGAAAGCTTACGGTATGCTTTTCTGATGTCTGCAGATGAAGCATCCTGAAGGGGAAAAAATGAAGGAAAAAAAAAAAAACACAAAGCAAACTTTGTCAGAAACAGAAATTCCCAGAACCTTGTTAAGATCTAAGAAGACAGCCAACCAAGTGCAGGACCTGAGGCAATGTAATTTGAGCAATCAGCCTAACAACCAGGCTAAGCAACTAGCCTGACCCACATGACTGAGCATTCAATCTAATTTGGCTCTCCTCTTAACTTCTTTCATTACTATATAGTCATTACAAGAAGACAGTATTTGCCAAGACTTTTCAAACACTTGCCTTCTTAAAATTAACCAATAAATCTTTTTTAGTAATTAAGAGATCAAAAAGAGACAACTTAAGAATTAATATATCTGTATGCCTTCAGAGAAAGTCTTCATTCATTTCAGATTCTCATAGTCAACTGTTGAATCCAAGGCCTTGCCATATGCTATTTCTTCATATTATTTACATTTAAGTCACTTTCTTAAAACCGCTCCCTCAATCTAAATATCACACACAAAAATATGCCTATGAAAAAGTTCAATGTGGATTTAATTTAAATCAAACATAACTATGAAGGGTTATATAGCATCTAATAACTCAAGGATGTTTTCAATAGTCAAATTTGTATAGCATAGGTTATAGAAATAAATTTACTTATTTCTTGTATATAAATATAATATTATAATATTTTAAAAGTTAATAATAGATGGTCAAAGAGGTCTTCCAAGTAAAGAAAGCATCAAAATTAAACTGTTTTCAAATGTGTGCATGGATAAACTAAACTGTGTCATTCTATAGAGCTGAAGTTTGGTTATCTGACAAGAACAAAAGACACATGTTGCCATGATGATACTTAAAATTACATCTGCAGGAAAATATCATAATTTAATCAGAAAATATTTAATTATACATAGCAGCATACTCAGGGAAAAGTGATAATAAATTTGGCTGTTAAACTTTATTTCTTTTATAGCTGAATATTTTTTCTCTTATTTCTCAAAATATTAAAATTTGTTTCTAAAACTAATTTAATATAAAGGTCAAAAACAATCTGACTAAAAATTTGTGCTCAATGATTGATGTTAAAGGAGTAGGATAGGGGGTGGATAATTAATGGGCACTATAATTAGACCTCAAACTTTCTAATCCAAACCATTATTTTCATGACCAGTTTTCTGGGATCTACAGCTATAATTCAACATAAAGTGCTGGCTTAGAAAAGAATATTTTCAAAATTCTGTTGTGATGAAGGAATAAAAAGTGGGGAATCAGTTTTGGTTGTATGATAATTAAGATTTTATTTAAAATTTTCTCAAATTTTTTCAACCATTATAAAGATACACCTCACTATATGTAACACCCACATCCTCAATAGTTATGAGTTGCTTTTCTGTATATTTTAAACCATAAATCTCTTGTTTTATGAGAATTGATTATTTAATGGGAGTCTATGGCAAGACCTTTTGTGCAGTGAAGGACCCTTTTGTGATACAAATACCTACCCTGTAATTTTCTGTTTTAATTTAAAGTAGTTACGTTGAGTTTAAGGCACAGCTATGTACTATAAATACCAGCTGTATAGCCCATTCAAAAGCACCCTAAAATAATAAAATCACAGTTTTCATGCATATAAGTAATGTTTCTGATCTTGAGCTATAATATTTAAGTATGTATAGTATACTGCACAATTAAATTCTTGAAATGTAAAGTTATACTTTAAGAGGTGTACCAGAAGTTAAACAGAGCAACAAAAATAGAGACCCTGAAGTAACTGTTTTCAAGTCAAAAGCAAGTTGAAATTTCTTGTCCACATAAAAAAGAAAAAAACCTTTTGAATTAAATTCACAGAACTACAAAAAATGTATAATTATAAAGAATTATTTAAAAATCTTGGGGGAGAGGATATACACTAGAAAATTAGTACCTTACACAACAAAAAAGCATAATAATTATAGTACTTGTTTATATGTGGTGTTCTAACTGATCTTTGTTAGAAACTCTCTTCCACTGGTCACTCTGCTTTCATTTCATGTTAATAATGTGATGATCCTTACCTGAATTTGTCTTGGTTCTGATGAAGTCTAAAATATTTTACTTCAATTCAAAGGAATATTTACTAAATGTCTACTATGCCCACAGCATGGAAAAGATGTAAAGTTTAGATTAAGACACAGCCTCCTGCCCTGTGTACTTATGGTAAATAAAATACAAGCACTATAATACAATTCCACTATATCAAATATAAAAGAGAGGTACCCCAAAATTCCATGTAACACATGAACTGGAAAGGTCACAGAATCACAGAATGTCAAAGCTGAAAGGGACTTAAGCAACTATGTTGTACAGCTCACAACCAGAAAACTCCTTCTGTAGCACACCCAACAAATGATTATCTGGCCTTTGCTTTACAATGTCCAGGCACAGGGAACTCACAACTAGAGGCAAGTAGCCAGCAAGCAACTATTTACTACCTGAGATGCTAGTTATGTGTTGGGGATAAACAACGCTTACACAGAAGGACAAAAGACAGGACCAGCATCTTTACTCTGAAGGAGGTATGTGGAGGATGTCTGGAAAGGAAGAAGAAAGAGCATCCCAAGCATGGTAGAACAGCCTGTGAAAAGCAGAAGAAGAGATGTCAGGTAGGCGGTATGTCAAGGGGAGAAACAGGTCATCGGTCCACAAGAGCAGAGTGAACCTAAATTGTGACTCTATCCTGGAGATTTCAGGCTTTTGAACAGCCAGGGATGTTGTGGTCATTCCTGCATCAGTTTGCTGTGGAGGACAGAATGGAGGGCCCTGCTTCCCTTTCCTCTCTTCCCAATCTAGACTGTCTAGACAATCAGCTCAACATCACACTGCTCTCTACTCTGGAATCCATTGCCCCCTTTATCCTCTCCTCCCTTGTGCTTCATCAAACCCCAACATGCTGTTAAATGGAGGTAGAGTAAATCCAATAAACCATATGAATATAAACATATTTTTGTCATCTGATCTCAACTGGGTTCTCACTGCAGGAAGTCCTCCCTATTGGCTTCTCTCTCACACTCTTCCCAGCTGTTCTTCTAAGACTTTCCCTTCTCTCCTCAAGCCTACCATGTTAACTCACTTTCCTCAGCCTCTTAGTAGAAGACCTTGCCTCATGTCTTATTGAGAAAATGGGGATATTCACCATCAGCTTCCTCTTCTTCCCTATTCTGGATCATGAACTTTCTTGATATCATATCTTATAATTTTTTCTTGATTCTAATCTCACATCAAAAGGCAGTTCTCACCAAAGCCTTGAGCCTACTCCGTAGTGTCCCCTTTGACATACTGTCCTGATAATTATCCTCCCCCTCTAATATTTCATTTCCCCCCATGTTTTGGTTCATTCCATGTTGCCTAAAAATACACCTTGGGGGCAGCTGGATAGAGCACCAGCCCTGAAGTCAGGAGGACCTGAGTTCAAATCTGGCCTCAGACACTTCCTAGCTGTGTGATCCTGGGAAAGTCACTTTACTTCAGGGGGAAAATACACCTTGGTCTCCCATACCTTAAAACAAACTAGCTAGCTACAATATCTTATTTGGCTCTACTATTTTTCTTCTGGCTAGAGTTTATCAATCATCCTAATCTCTTCTCCTCACAACCAATTCTTTTGTTTTTTTTCCCCTGAGGCAACTGGGGCTAAGTGACTTGCCCAGGATCACACAGCAAGGAAGTGTTAAGGGTCTGAGATCAAATTTGAACTCAGGTCTTCCTAACTTCAGGGCTGGTGCTCTATCCACTGCGCCACCTCGCTGCTCCTCACAACCAATTCTTTAAAATAAGAGTTATTTTCTTCATTACCTCTACTTTCCTTTTCATTCCCTTATCTCCTTTCAATATGGCTTCCAACTTTATCATTCAGCTAAAACTGCTTTCTCCAAAGTTGCTAATAATTTCCTAACTGCCAGATCTTATGACTTTTTAAATCAATTCTCATCCAACCAGACATCTCTGCAACTTTCGACACTTCTGTCTACTCTCTCCTCCCAGATATTCCCTTCTCTCTGGATCTTAGGGACTGATTTTGCCCTAGTGTCCTCCTATCAATCTGAATGTTCTTCTTTCCACTATTTTGGGTGGGATGATTATCCATGTCTTGCCCTTTAAGTATGGGTGTTCCCCTTAGCCAAATAAAAAGTGTAGCTCCAGATTTAAGGTACAAAACTAGGGAGTGTCAACTTCTGAAACTGAAGCTCATACAAAACAGTATAAAAGGAACCAGATTATTCAACTGCAGAATAAAAATGACTAAGAGATAATTTATGAATATGTTGCTATTAGAGTGTTCCTTAAAGAGAAAAATGATAATACAAAAATGTGACTGGTAGCAAATGAATTGTAATACTAAAAATTGTGAAATAATTTCTAAGTATAATGACTATGAATGAGCGCCTTGAGAGCAAGGACTAGTTTTTGCCTTTCTTTGTGACCCCAGTGCTTAGCATAGTGTCTGACATATAGTAGGCACTTAATCTATGCTTGGTGACTTAACTTGGTGCCTGTTAGATGGAAAAAAGGAAGTACCCTGACCAGTCAACATAAACACCAAGATTGCCTCAATTGCAGTGAAGAATCTTAGTAAGTGAAACATGATCTAAGATTATTCAATTTTATTTTTGTATTATGATTTTCCGTTTACTAACCTACTTATTAAGTCGGTTTTCCAAATTATTAGGAAGAAAACATGGTGATCAACTATTCTCATTATATATAATCTGAGAGATGATTTGTTAGTTTCTTTGGAATTTAATTAGTATGAATCAGCTCTTGAAACTTGATCATATCTGGATAGATTAATAGGACCCAGTTCCTTAGCTCCAGAGCTGAATTGCAGTTGCTGGACCTGAGATAATATTAAGATATTGTGATCCATGAGGTTCGGCATGAGCAACAAGCTAACATTTAAAAAAAAAAAATTAACTACTCTCTTTTGGCCATACCAAAATGCAGTAAGATTCAAAACCAAAGATTAATGACAGCATTAATTATCGAAACTGGAAGACCTAGAACTTGAGCTGGAGCTTGAAAAAAGCCTGAAGGCTAACAAAATAGCCACCACAATAAAACCTAGACTATGTATTCTTGCTACCATAATAAAACCTAGACTATGTATTCTTAATATCCCTTTTTAAATGCTGCCCAAACATTTTATATACTTCTATTAAAGAAATCTTTCTAATTCTGACTGTGATACTGCCCTCCTCAAAAACTTTCACATAAAGTCTTGGTTTTCATAGTGCTTTATCACTTTTTCTTTCCAGCTTTATTTCATATTACTTTACAACTACAAATTATGCTCCTAATTAGTAACCATTCCCCAGATATGTCCTATGCTTTTCTACCTTGATGTTTTGCTCTTGTCATTTCCCAAAGTCAGGAATGCCTTAGTCACCATTTCCACCTTTTGAAATTTCATCTACATATTTAAGCCTAGAAGAAATGCCACGTTTTATGAAGTCCTCTCTTATTCTCTCAGCCAAAATTAATCCCTTTCTTCCAGTGAACTCTCATTGATACATTATTGGTAACTCTCATATTTCATTTTGTATCACAGTCAATTGGTCTGAATTTCATTTCTCCTCAGTCTATGATGAGACATTTAAAGAACACCTTTTCCTTCATTTTTGAATTTCCTGTCCCTTTGACCTCATGCTATTTCCATTTTATTGCTTCACAAAGAGGATTTAACATTTTTGCCTTTCTGTGTTGATGAGATCATCAGTATCCATGGAATGTCATCAACTTTTGTAGCAATGCCAGATAATAATAAAAAATAAAAAATATTTCACATGATTTTTTTCATTTGCATTTCAAAATAGAACTACTCAGGTTTTCTTAAATGATTAGAAGTCATTAATTTTATTAAAAGTTTATTTTTTCCCCTGTAGAATTATATTCAACTTTGTAGGTTAAATTATGCTTCAGAGTAAGTCATTTTCCCTTGTTTTTCAATATAACATATTCTAAGCTTTCCTTTTCTTAGTCATTGCTCTTGCAGAACCCTAAGTAATTCTAACTGGAGTTATATGGTATGGTATATGACCCATATCCTCTGAAACTTGGGGCGGGGGGGGGGGGGGGGAAGAATCACAATAAAACAAAGGCATCAAGGAGAATGAGATTAAATCAGCATATTTATTTTGGGGAGAGGGGGGAAAAGAGACAGAAAAGAAGAGAAAAAGGAAGGAGAGAGACACACAGAGAGAGACAAAGAGAGACAGACAGAAAGAAAAAAATTGATCTGTCTTTGGGAGTTTTTTGCTCAGGAAACAGCACCTAAGTATTTAAAGGAAAATCTATGGAAAAGGGAGCAAAAAATTAACAAGAGCTGGGAATCTTATTTTGTCCCTTTTCGGTCTAGATAAATATAACAAAAAGATAAACAAAAATACAAGAAAGGATTTAAGGATATAATTGAATTTTGGAAACAAGATTACTAAAATAAAAAATGAAGAGGAATTCAGAAAAGATTTAAAAATTACTAAAACCTATCCTGCCTTATTATATATCAAGAAAACATAATTTAAATGAGATGGATAAATATTTACAAGATTATAAATACAAAATACTGAGAGATTAATAAAAAACCAGAAATTTTATATAACCCAATTTCACACAAAAAAAATTGTACAAGTCAGAAATTAACCTCAAGGGGCCTAACACAGTAAGTAGCATCGTGTTTGATACATCCAGAATTACCAGTTGATAGATAATGATCCAACTTTCAATAAAAACCACTCAGAAAATTGATAAGTAGTTTTGGAGAAATTAGGTTTCAACTACTATCACACACTGTACATACACACACACACACATATATATGTATTAACCTAGAGATATAAAAGTTAATATTTTTTAAAAGAAGAAAAAAGTATTTATTACACTCCTAGTACTGTATTACTATAGTACTAGGTACTCTACTAAGTGCTTCACAAATTTACTTCATCTGATCCTGGGAAGGAGGTGCTGTTATTATCCCCATTTTACGACTGAGTCTGAAAGACACTGAAGGCATATTAGCCTAAAGAAGGAAATAGATGGGAAAGGAGTTACAGAGGTATCATTGACATGACTTGAAAACTAATTGGATATGGGATATGAGGGAAAGTGAAGAATAAAAGATAACTGCAATGTTGTAAACCTTCTTGCCTGGGGGTAATGTTAGTCTCAAGAAAAGTAGGGAAATTTGAAGGAAAGATGAATTTAAGGAGAAAAATATTTCTTCCATTTGGAGTTCCATTTGGAAAAGGTATTAAATTTAAAGTCACATAATATGGGTTCAATTCCCAGATTTTCTATTTCTAATCTCTGTGACCCTAAGAAAATTATTTTATCTCTTTGTGTTACAATTTCCTCATCTGTAAAATAAAGGGTAGTCTCTTCCATGTAGACATAATGGCACATCCATGTAGATATAAAATAGGCAGACTACAGCTCAATACTGAAATTAGGGCAGGATGTTTAGACTCAGGAGTCATTTAACACAAATAAAATTTGAATACATGAAAGTTAATGATATCTTCACAAGTTTCTATAGAGAGAAAACAAGATGATTCAGCACAGAAACTTGGAGTTTACATGACTTTACAAAAGAAACTATGGAGAGGTTGGACAGGGAAGGAAAAATAAGAGAGAATAACATAATAAATACACCAGAAGACCAGTGGTCAACTCTGTTAAATGTTACAGAAAAGTCAAAGAGGATCCTGACAGAGAAATGGCCATTGGGTCTAATAAATAAGAGATAAGGTAAATGGTGGGATTGGAAAATAGTTTGTGGCAGAGGTGAGTGAGAGGACAGTTTTTATTTATGGAATCACTTTTTAAAATCTCCTATCTAACATCTATCCCTTACATCCTGTCCCAACTACAGCAGCTTCCTAGCAGGGACTGCTTTCCTGTTTTAGTTGTTTTTCAAGTTTGTTAGGTACATTTCTGGTTACTAGAACTTTAGAGTTCTAGACTAGAGTTTAAAAGAGGGTCCTGGATTTAAACACAATTATTCCTTAAACAGTTTTGCAAGAAGATACTTTTGCTAATCTCTCATGCCATCACAAAGGAAGTTTAAAACCATTTTTCTCTCAAGTTCCCAAATTCAGTCCACTGATACTTAGCACATGAATTCACCCTCAACTAAGATGACTGAGTCCACCCAACTCCTTCAATTTCTTTCTTTCATTCCTCTATCTTCAGTCTTCTCTTTAGGCACAGAGAGAAAGAGGCATTTCATTCTTGCCTAAATTAAGTCTTCTAGCTGTACCCTTCCTCATCTTTATTCTCGTCTCATCCCTAACAGGTCCTCTCAGCCTACAAACATGTTCACATCCTTTAAAATAAACAGCTTTTCTTTCAAGGATGCGGCCACATGACCACACCATCAGTTTCTCACCTTTCTTTGCTCTCAAATTTTGAAAAAAAAAATTTTATTTCCTTCATTTCCTCATCACCTTTTTGCTCAACAAACTTTTAAAATATGATTTCTATCCCTGCCCCCCACAGAAACAACTAACTTTAAGGTCATTAGCTACCTACTTGTTGCCAAATTCAATGGTTATTTTTCCATTAGATAATGAAAAGAGAAATTGATAAGACATGGATCTCCTAAATAATCCAGGGAGGAAAAAACACCTGACAATGGAGAAATACAACAATGTTAAGAACAGGAAAACTGAAAGATTCAAAGAAGGAAATTCTTATAAACTTTAAACAACTGAAGACCAATTTACTACCATGTTGCTCCTAGCATTAAAATACCTCTAGCATTGCCCAGTCACTTCAGGATGGCTATCGCTTTAGGCATAGACTTTTGAATTTAACTCCCTATCAGCTTGGCACCTAGTTGACTCATTCTGAGGCTTCCGAGGTAGAAAAGTGGCAACTGTGGAAGATTCTAGAAGTCGGGGGGGGGGGAGAGGGGGGAGAGAAGAATGTGGAGAAGGGACTGGGAAGTCTTTTGCAGCTATCTGATTCTAAAAGAAGAAAAAGAAAACTAGTAGAAGGAATCAGAGGAAGGAGAAAAGGCATCTCAGAACAGCCCCTCAGAGGAGCTCTAGGAGCTATCTTTTCTATCCCCTTCACAAGCAATCTCTCAGGGTCTGGCTATAGATTAAAGGTCAGTCTCACAGTTGAAGGTGGAGCCTAGAAAACTGGGATGGGGAAGAGTGGAGATCAAGTGTGATAACAAAGCAGTTCCTCAGTCTCACAGCAGAAACTGTCTCAGTGGTCATTTTCATCTCATAAGGGCAGCAGAATTCATCTGAATCCAGCAGTTCAAGAGGACAAAAATAACCGTGAGAAGATAAGATACACAGTACTAGTCATACAGAAGGGAAGGATGGATGATTAAAAACACATTACAATAGGAATGACATTGAAAAATTAGCAGAATAATTGGTAACAGCAGATAAAAACTGATTGACAAGAAATGAACATTCAAAGAAATAGCTATCACAATAACTAAGTATTTGGCAACAGATTTTGAGTCAAAATTCCCCAAGGGAGATGAAGATATAACAGTGAACTCTATTAGGCCCCTCTAATGACAATGGAGCAACTCCAGGAACAGTCACCATGACACACTGCTTGGCATAGAGTAGGTATGAATACATGTTTGTTTACTGAATAATTCAGAAAGTGAGGTAACTAACTGAAAAGATAAAAGAAATAAAGATGTAAATTAAAATGTCTGAAGGAAGAAATCCATAAGCATATGCAAAAGCATATATAACAAAATAAAGAGAAGCACTTCAAAATAGTAGAATGTCTGAAAAAAAAAAGAGTAGAATTAGAATGCAAAACAGGTACTTTAAAAAAATCAAAAGACTACAAGAATGTCAGTTTATAGGAAAGCATGACAAAATTAGAAAAAATAAAATGTTATTTGGAAATTTAGTGTAAGAATTACATATCTTCTAGATAAACATTAAGTACAGAAAACTAAAATACTATATTCCAAGAAATTAGATAAGAAAATTACTCAGAAACATTGGAATCATAGAGAAAATTTGCCATCAGATGAATCCATAGAAAATCAATAGAAAGAAACCCCAAACTTAATTCATCAGGAAACACTGCAGTTAAACTGTATTATAACATCAAACATCAAAATTTTCAGGTGCAAGGTTAAAAAAACAAACATACAAAAAACCTTTTACATTGCAAGGGAAAACAATCAAAATAGTCTGAGAATGATTCTTTTGAAGATTCAAAAAGAAATATGGAACATGATGTTTCAAAATGCAAAGATGGTTGATTGACTTAAAAAAACTTATAAAGAAAACATAAGTGAATATTCAGCAAAAGTCAAGAAGTTGAGTCATCATTTCAAAAGACTAGATATGAGTAGAGTGTTTAACATGCAAAGTGATGAAGCAGGAGATATTTAATCTCAGTTAAATAGCAATAAAAGGCTAAGAAAATAAATGTTTTAATAGGGCTAGATGAGTTAATACATATTGGATAGTAGAGTCATTTAATTAAGGAAAAAAAACCCTTGCATATTGTCTAAGAGACTGAAACAAGAGAGAGAATATCATGGGAATAAAGAGCAAAAGATATGACAAAAACCATGAGGAGGAAAGGAAGACATAAATTAATATTTCATTGGTAAAGAAAATCTCATTTCTTCATTAGTAAATTAACCATATAAATACTGGGATAATAAAGAAGAATTCCACTCAGACAGAAAGAAGAAAGAATATAACCCAGAAGTGGATGGTTAAAAAGAGGAGCATGTGAAAACCTAGTCAAAACTCAAGAGGAAAGGTGGGCAAGAGTGTTATAACTTTAAGGACTACCCATGTGAAAGTAATCACAGAGGAAAGAATGAGAGATGAGTGTTATCAATATTGGAAAAAAATACTTTTTATTATTATCACAAAACAATCTGGAGGTGGTAGTAATTAGGAAGGATCTTGAAATGAATGTTGAGGAAATAAGCTTTCCTAGATGGGTATCATTCATTTCAGTAACAACTTCCACAGTATGGCTGTATTTCAATAAAACTTTATTTATGTACACTGAAATGTTAAATTTATGTAATTTTCATTAAATACCATTTTTTGATTTCTACCCAGCCATTTAAAAAATGTAAAAAACCATAGCTTAGCTTAGCTATACAAATAGCAGCCTAGGGACAGCTGGAAGACCTGAGTTCAAATGTGAGCACAGACACTTAACACTTCCTAGCTGTGTGACCCTAGGCAAATCATTTAACCCCAATTGCCTCAGCAAAAACAAACAAACAAAAAAACAAATAGGCTAGATTTGGCTAGATGAGATAATGCATGTTGGATACAACAATGTAAACATAAAGAGCAAGCACAATAAAAATAATGTTGTAAAATTATAATGATGAACCTTGGACCCAAGAAGAGAGAGAGAAGAGAGGCAGTAAACTGATGCAGCTGATTAAGTGTTGTATTGGAGTGAGAAAAATCTGAGTTCAAATTTTGACTCAGATGCTTATTAGCTGTGTGATATTGAGTAAGACAATCTCTGCTTGCCTCAGTTTCTTTATCTGTAAAATGAGGATAATAGCACCTACCTCCAGGGTTGTTGTGAGGATCAAATGAGATAGCATATGTAAAGTGCTTCACAAACTTTACAAGTTCTGTATAATTGCTAGCTATTTAATCTCCCATCCTCCTTCATTCCTTTAACAAAGGTAAAGTAAAATCCAGTTTTGCCGAATTGTTTTTTTAAAAATCCTTTTTTTTTTTAAATAAGGAAAAGCTCACTGGAAGATGGTTACATATCAACAAAGTATATTATAAGATGTAAAAAATGTATATTTATAAAAATTTAAAATGTAGAAGCAGAAGATTAGGTCCTACATTTTTATGTAAGCTGAGAAAAGAAAGGAACAAGCAAACAAAAAGGAAGAAAAGAAGGGAGGGAAGGAAGGAATGAAAGAAGGAAGGGAGATCTATAATAATAAAGGGAAATTCAAGAAATTTGGGACTGGGCAAGATAATGAGAAGAGAGAATTACATTAATTTTTTTTTTTAAATGCAGGTATAATGTACTTACTTAATAGTGGAAGGAAACTGTCCTACTAGAGTTTGAAAACCTTGCCCAGGGCACTGAAAAAAACATGTGACTAGACCAGAGTCAGCCAGAATGTCAGAAGCACAGCTTGAACGAAAGTCTTCCTGATTACCACTCTACCCACTGAAACACAACTGTTAATGTCAAAGGAGATAAACAGGGTTATAATATGAAATAGATATGGACTGAATAATATAGCATCTACTTTTAAAAAAAAAGCTATAAAAATGATTGTAATATAATGGTAGAAGACTTTTTCAAAGTAAGGACATGACAAAAAAGATCAGTAAGAGAAAAGATACAGTTGAAGAAAACTGTTGGGAAAAAATAAACTGTTGGCTGGTATGTAGTATCTTCTGAATGTGGAAATAATAAGAATATATATAAATAATAAAATATAATTAAAATGATACAAAATACTCTAAAATAAGACAAGAGGTGGTTTACCAAATTCATTTTAAAAGACCATATGGTCCTAGTACCAAATCAGGAAGAAGCAGAGAAAGAGCTACAGATAATTTCACAAATGAATGCTAATGAAAACATTTTACATAATAAGCTCTTACAAGAAGACAACAACAAGAGATGCTTTTTCTGGGTGATCTCATCAGCTCTCATGCACTTAGTTCTCACTTCTACCCAGACAACTCCCAGCCTTAGTCTTTTTCTTGACTTCTAGTCCTAAACATTACTGAGTGCCCACTGAACATGTTGAAGTGACTTTCCTAAGCATCTCAAATGCCCTGCCTAAAACAGAACTCATTACTCTTCTTTCTAAACTGACTCTTCTGAAGTTTCCCATGTCTAACAGTGACACTACAGGCTTCTCCTTGACAATGTCAATGCCATCCTAATCCTTCATTCTTCCTCAATCCACATTGCCTATCAGTTATCAAGTAGTATCCATTCTGCTTCCACTTCATCCCTTATTCACTTTGTCTTCCCCACTCAGTCACTGAATTCAGCACTCATTATCCTTCTTACTAATGCTATTAAAATAGCCACTTAATATGTCTCCTCCCTTCCCCTCTCTAGCCCTTCCTTCCTCTAAGGCACCCAAATTACTTCCCTAAAGCACAAGTTTTATCACGTCACTCTCCCTGATCAATAAACTCTGGTGGCTACATTGCTTCTATAATTAAACACAAACTCCTCTATCTGTTACTTAGAGCCATTCACAACTTCACTCCAACTTTTCCATCCCATTACATATTACTATCTTATGTTAATCTTTTGAACCTGAGCAGAAAAACATATGGAAAATGAGAAAGTCAAGAAATTTTTCATGATATGGGTTTGCCACTTGCCCATGAATGATATCTAATTGACATTAATCTCATCTTATCTACACAAAATTTCTCATATGACGAAAAGATAATTAGGTCATGATGGAGCAAAAAAGCAAGGTATAAACACTATTTTTCTTAATATACAACAATCAGACCATCTGTTTCAAGGAGAAGCTGATATAATTTACTAGATAACTTACATAAGGATTTAACAGCTTTCCATTAAATTTGAATTGGAAATAATAAATTATTTTATTATTATTTATTTTATTTCATTTATTATAGTTTTTCATTTTAAACAAATTATACTACTTGGTACACACTTCGACATTTCACCTTTTCTCCTTGACACAAACATGTTCTGCTCAGTAACAATTTTACTATTCTATCACTATTTGAATAATTTTAGTTAAATGCTAGAACTCAGATGATTAATTCCCACTGTCTTTATGGCAACAGCATTTTTCTTATTCTTAATAATCTTATTCAGATAAGGAGGTCACTACTTTAAAGGAATAAGCCTACAGATGGACAAAAATAGACTTCAATTATAATTTGATGGTCAAACGATGTGCCCACAGAAACATGTATTTACTGACACCAAAAATAAACGGACTATAAAATAAAATATAAATTCCTATAATGACAGTAAGAGTAGTAGTTAGAATCAAGTTAACATTAACTTTAGTTAAAAATTTAAAAAGAAAGTTTTAGTATTCTCTATAAGGAAACATGTAAGTGCATCCCCTGGATATTAGCTGTGGTAAATTTTGTGCTGAAATAAATTTTTACATTTTGCTTGTCTAAAAATGCAAATAAAATGATACCAATAAGTGAGTATTTTCCTTTTCCTCTCCTAAATTCTTAACATACATTCTCATAGTTGATAATAAATTAAAAGTGTATAGTTAGCAGGAAATAATGTTAGATATAATATTACTTTCAATAGGAGGTCTGAAACAACTCCAGTAAGAGAAAATCTGCAGATAGAGATTGGTATATCCCACCGCTTTGTATATTTGAATGAAGATATAGACAAAATATTCCACTCACTTTTTCCCTTGCTTCTAGAAAGGAAAAATTAGATTTCTAAAAAATTATAGGTCCAATGTTTACCCACAAAACAATATTCTGGCAGATGAAAAACCTCTTTATGATTGAACTATAATTTTAAAAAGCCTAAAAAACATTTTTCTGACTCAAAATATAATGTATTTATTAATTCTTAACTTTTCCTGTTTTATTTTTGCTATGCAAGTTATAAAAAGAACAATCACTAATAGTTGAGTTTTCTATCCTTGTATCTTAAGATCGTTATGCAATTTTTAAAAAACTGTACATAAGATTTGGAATTTCTCACTTTTCTAAATCTGTATAAAGTTAATACTGAGAGAAGGTTAGTGAGATCTTTTGTTTTCAGAAGTGTTCTGAGAGGGAAAACAAAATGACAATAACTCTGAGCATATTATGATTTATAGGTCAAGAAATCTGCATCTCTACTTCTAGTAATAGAGAAAAAAGAATTGGCTTATATTCCTACATAATTTCACAGCTCCAATTCCCTGCCCCATTCTGTCTATCTCTAGCTTCAACAAAACCTTTTTTCAATACAAAGAACAAATAATAGTACAGATGCGAACTCAAAAGATCTCTTTTTATGATTCAGTTAAACATATATGTAGTGTGTGTACATGCACATGTGTGTGGATGTTTAAAAAATCTATATTTAAACACCAAACATGGCATTTTCATCCACACAGCAATATTATAATATTAAGATTGGAAATGATAAATTTCTATTTCATGTCACTTACTTTTCAAAGAAAATGTAAAATAACTTTCATGTGTTATTTTGAAACCGTCCTACCTTGTTTGTGTTTCTTTCTCAACTTTTTTCTGTTCTCTTCTGTGCATTAAAAAAAAAAACCAACAGCAACAACACTTTAATTACACTCATTTAATTAGCATGAAGACTGTTAACTTCTACTGGCTTCTCAATTGAAAACTGAGAGAAAGAAAAGGAAAAAAAACAAACTTTGTAACAAATATAGTCAAGCAAAACAAATCCACATAGTGGCTATGTCCAAAAACACGTGGTTGGAGGGAAGGAATGGAGGATCAGGTGAACTTTACTTATATATGATTAAACAATGGATAGCTGAAAACATGCAGAAACACATACATAATTTCGTGTATAAATCCATCACACTTAAGACAGGGAACCAAGTAGGATTTGGGGAAGGGATGTTCAAAAGAGAGGATAATTCTGTGAGGAGGGAAGAAATTTAAAAAAAAAATAAAAAATCCTGATCATAAAGTTCAGGGGAATTAAATTTTTTTAAATTGAATTCTAAGAGTTTTTCCATCAACTAGGGAGTGACTTAATAGTATATGAAGATGGTAAAATATTATTTTTCTATAAGAAATGACAAAAAACACAATTCAAAGAATCCTGGAAAACATGATACAAATTGAGGTAACTACCAGGAAGTAATTTATTTAAGGAAAACAATAACAACATAAATAAAAATAACTTTAGAAGATTTAAGAACTCTGATCAATGATTGACCATGTCTTCAGATAACCCATAATGAAACAAGTTATCCACTTTGTGCCAGAGAGATGTTAAGATTCAAGGTAGAGAAAAAGATAATGTATACATTATTTGATATGGCTACTAAACGGATCTATTCTGCTAGACTACGATTATTTCTTACAAGTGGGTTTTTTTCTGCTGTTTTTAATTATATGGGGAATGGAGAAGAGGGGGAGGAAATAATAGTGATTCCCCAAAAAGGAAGGCCACTGAGACTTTTTTTTTAATGCACAGAAAAGAACAGAAGCATATTCATAAAGAAGTACAGATAAGCAGGACAGTTTTGAATATAGTACCTGGAATGCATTATACACTTTATACACACACACACACACACACACACACACACAACACACACATATCTATCTATCTAAACTGCATTTTCAATAGCATGATAGAGAACAATTATTTCTCTGGAACCTTAATAAGAGTTTTTTTTTGTTTTGTTTTGTTTTGTTTTGAATTGATTTATTTAATATTTTCCCCCAGTTACATGCAAAACAATTATTTTACATTTGTTTTTAAGATTTTTGAGTTCTAGGTTCTCTCCCTTATCCCCATTCAAAATTAAGAAACCACATGTAAAGTTATGTAAAACATTTCCATAAAGATCTCTCACCCTAATGAAAATAAAAATCCTCAAGAAAAATTGAGTTAAAGATAGAGGGAGAAATGGAGAATGCTTTGATCCGTATTCAGATTCAATCAGTTCCTTTCTCTGGATACGGATTTTCATCATAAATCCTTCAGAGTAATTGTGGATGGTTATACTAGTGAGAATAACAGTCATTTACAGCTGGTCATCCCAGAACATTGCTGTTACTTTGTATACACTATATTTCACTTTGTTCATGGAGGACTTTCCAGGTTGTTTTTTCCCCTGAAAACATCCTGCTCATCATTTTCCAAAGAACAGTAACATTCCATCAGAGAAACTTGCTTCAAAAACCTTTTTACAATTACTATTGCTAATTGTATTTCCCCCCATTTATTCTGTTCCTCCTCAAAAATGATTTGCCACCGACCATTTCCTCCCCCAATATGCTCTCTCTTTTATAACCCTCTCCCTTCCTGTATCCTATTCCCCTCCTATTTTCCTGCAGGGTAAGACAGATTTCTATACCCCTATTAAGTTGCATTATGTACTTTAAAAAATAAGTAATGTGGAAAAAAGATTTAATTTCATATGAAATTCTCTGTTTTTTTCTCTCTATGGAGATACTTGTGTTTTGATGAGTAAATACAGAATAAAAAAGAAAATTTATATTAAAAAAGAAATGGAGATCATCTATCAATGTCTATTCATTTCTCCATTTCCCAGTTAGTTCCTTTATTGCATACTACATCATTTCATTTTAATTATTTTTTCAAATTTAGTTTAGAGTTTGATTTTTGTGTTAAAAAATCCAACTGGAATCTGATCTTACATAGATAAAATATTCAGAAACAACTTACAAACAAGTAGCCAGTTACTTCCTTTTTATTAAAATATTCTTTTTTTTTTTTTTTTTGCTTTTTGCTGAGGCAATTGAGGTTAAGTGACTTGCCCAGGGTCACACAGCTAGGGAATGTTAAGTGTCTGAGACCAGATTTGAACTCAGGTCTTCCTGACTTCAGGGCTGGTGCTCTATCCACTGCGCCACCTAGCTGCCCCTATTAAAATATTCTTAATTTCATTTTGTTATGTTGTTTAGTATTGACCATTCCTGGTGCCTCTTCACTCTTCCTGAACAAAATATTCATGATATATATGCATGAGGTTTCTGTATGAGCTATAAGAATGTAGCATCTTTTGTTTTTTAATCCAGAGTCATTTCTCTCTCTCTCTCTCTCTCTCTCTCTCTCTCTCTCTCTCTGAGAAGTAGTATAGTATAGTCAACAAAATGCTGACCTCAGGCTCAAATCCTATTTCTGAAACTTACTAGTTATATAACTACAGCCAAGTTACTTAACTTCTTGGGGCCTCAATTTGCTCACCTACAAAATGGTTATATTAATACCTTTATGGATTAGAATCAAGCATTCTAGCAGCAGGAATATTGGCTCCTGAATTTGAGGAATTAAAGAAAAGACTTCATCTTTTTTCCTATTTTTTTCAGTTTCTTCAGCTGGCAGCAACTACCTCTCCAAATGAATGATTATGTGGTAAAGCAAGCATTCTTACTAGGGAAGTAGCAAAGGAAACCCACACACAAGCCTTACATATCAAAAAAGAGACTTATTTTAAAATATTCTTTACAACTGGCTGGAAATTGGAATGTGATACTAGAAACCTTCAAATCTATGTATAGATAAGGGTAATAGTATGACAAGTCCCAATATTGTGATGGTATAAGATGTACAAAGATGGCTTCCCAACTTTTCCCTTTTGTTTAAAAACAACAACAACAACAACAACGACCACCACAACAACCACCCAATAACCATCTCTGACGTGTTAGATCTGCTCCCACCTTAAGGTGGTTCTAAGATGATGAATGGCAGAGTAAGGTATTAGCAGCAGCTTCTGCTTTCATATATTTGAACACAATAACTGGTCATGGGATGAGAATGTGGGAGTGAAATGTTCTTTTATTTACCAGAAGTTGAATAACAAAGGGGACACAGATTTTCTCTATGATTCAAGGTATTCTGGGGACATCTGGACCCAAATGGACAGCAGCATATGAAGTTATGAGGTGGGCTTCTTCTTGACCAGTAAAGGGAGGGTAGAATTAAAGCAAAAAGTAAGAAAGAATTAGTATTTATAGAATACATGCCGACTACCTGCTTTTTCACTATGAATAATTACAATACTGCAAAACTCTCTAATAACATTCATCAAGTTATTAGAAACTAAACAAACAGGAGGAAAATGGAAAATGGAGGACATCAAGGAAGATAAATGGAACCTCAACTTCAGGGGTAACTTCTTTTTCTTTCTAAATTTTATTTTTATTTTTTTTTTATTAAAGCTTTTTATTTGTATAACATATGTATGGGTAGTTCCCCAGTGTTGATCTTTACAAAGCTTTCCATTACAAATTTTACCCCCAGTCCCCTCCCCTCCCCTAGATGGCAGGAAATCCACTACATGTTAATAATGTTGAAATGCTTGAGAAGTTATGTAAGAAAAATCCTATCTACAAGAAAAAAAAAAAGAATCAGAGAAAGGCAACACAATGCAAGCAAATGTCAATAGAGATCATGAAAATGTTACATTGTGGTCCATATTTCATATCCCTCTCTCTGGGTGTATATGGTTTTCTTCAGTGAACAATTGGAACTGGTTTGAGACAATTATTTGTTGCAGAGAGTCATGTCCATCAGAATTGATCATCATGTAATACTGTTGTTGCTGTGTATGATGATCTCCTGATTCTGCTCGTTTCACTCAGCATCAGTTCATGCAAGTCCCTCCAGACCTCTCTGAAATTGTCCTGTTGGTCGTTTCTTAAAGAGCAATAATATTCCATAACATTCATATACCATAATTTATTCAGCC